>JAPTYQ010000018.1:42347187-42359447 GCA_029814465.1 Ostorhinchus cyanosoma
GAAAATCTAATTCTCCCTTTGTGCAGTAATCTACACCTGGCTTTTCTGCCTCCGTCCATAATAATATACATTATATCGACTAAATGTCATCTAAAATTAACGTTTATTTACAACCATAGTATAGCAAATTATTACATGATCAAGAACAAATACATTTTAGCCAAAAAAAAAACAAACCTGTTTTGAAATTTATGATGTTAAAATGGGGTCACGAGCCAAAAAAGGTTGGAAACCACTGTATTAGTTCTTTGGAGTAAGAAGTGATCATATTTAGGCAAAGTGAGGAGCTGAGGGAGCATAAGAGGTGATGGGTTCATAGATGCTAAATGCATGCCACAGTAAAATTAAAAAATGTCATGAAAATATGCCTCCAGTCTGACAAGGAGCATTTAGTGGGAAATGGAAGGCATGTTTCCATACATCTGCATATTTTGGTGCCTTTTCATCCAACTCCAACTGAATCCTGAATGGAATTTGAAACAGTTCAGTACAGTTTGTATTGTAGGATTGTGTATATATTTGGTACAGCTTTTTCAATGTATTTTAAGTACTTTTAAAAGCCTCTGCATTATAAACTAACCTTAAATACAAGCGCTGTGTTTTATGAATATAATCTATGCTACGTGTAACTTCTTAACCACAACTACAGTTGAGCTATTTTTCAGGTATAAAATATGTTTTCATCAGTAAACAGAAGCTCTGAAAGTTTGTCTATAGTGAATGTGTCCATATTCATGTACAGGTATTTGATCAGATACAGAGGTGTCAAGTAACAAAGTACAAATACTTCGTTACTTTACTTCAGTAGACATTTTGGTTATCTATACTTTACTGGGGTTTTTACTTCTACTCCTTACCTTTTACAATTATCTGTACTTTCTACTCCTTACATTTTAAAAATAGCTTCGTTACTCCTGTTTCATTTCGGCTCATTTTCATTCTGGTTTGTCATCGTTCAAATTAAATAAAAACTATCCAGATAAATCACGCCATCCTGATAAGAGTGAATTTGACTGTGGTTGGATGAGAAGTATAAACATATACCCTTCCGACATCCTATTGGTTTGTACGCGATCCATCACACATGACTTTTTGCACCGTTCCAATATTCATATTCAACTAATCATCATATCTTCCTCTCCTTGAAACACATGTTAATGCTCAGAAATGCACATATATGGTTCTTTAATACATTTGCATTGGACTAAACTGCCTTCATTTTTAATGTTCATATATGCGGCTGAAACAGGGAGACTAGTGCATCCCAAATGTTTCAACATTAACATTTTAATATAACATTAAAGTCATTCTGGCCTTTAGAAAAATGTTTTTGGGGAGTGTGGTAGTGCACTATAAACCCTGTGGCGCCGTCAAAGCTTCTGTCCTAATGGCGTTTTCCCCCTTACATTTATTTTTATACTTTAGTTTTCAAACCAGTACTTTTGATTAAAAAGCTTGAGTTGATACTTCTCCTCCTACAGAAGTCTTTTTAAAGCCTAGTATTTATACTTCTACCTGAGGAATGAATGAGAATACTTTTGACACCTCTGGTTAGATAGGAGAACTAATCTACTTTTTGGGTAGACAACCTTTCTTTCATTTTATTTCATTCTAATATGTTCCGCAGCACAATATAGAGCATCTTGTTTGACTTGATGAAATGAAGAAATAAAATATGACTAATGGGTGATAGTCTAACACAAAGGGGCCCAAAGAGGTCCATTAAACTGAACACAGCTCTCATGTCTCCTCATAAATGACACTGGGTGAAAACGATGCGGATGCAGCAGCAGCGGACCGACAATCTCCAAAACTCACTCTCATGCACACGTCACACACACACACACACACACACACACACAAGACGACCTCCACTGGGGTCACATTCCACAGCGAGTGCAGGGTCAAACCCTGGGTGGGGTGAGTCCAGGGTCACAGCGCCTACAGGACACAAGATCTCACAAGATCCCAACAGGGGACCAGTAGCACATCGCCGTCGCCGACACCACCCTCCCCCTCCCCAACGGTTCAGCCATGACATTTACTTATCTGTGAAATAAATACATGTCTGGAGAGAAATCCAAAGCAAGGTTACGCTCTCAGTGATGCAATCTTGGAATTCCCTGGTTATCTGAAGCGGCAATTTCCTTTTAATAACAACCGTCCAGTCACTGACATTTAGACACAAAAAAAAAAGGATAAAGGTAGAGAACACGTCTTCCCTCTTAAACATGTTTGCACAAAATTAATTCATGGGAATCAAAGTCAAATATTAGCATTTCCTAGTGAACGCTAAGCTCGTGACTGTACTCGACAAAGATAAGAGAACATGTCAGGTGTTAAGAATGAATGACTGAACTGGAAATTACCTCAACTGGTAAATGCAAACAAAAGAGAAACTGTGTAGAATCACTTTGTAACCGCGTCGTCTTGTCTTGTCTTGTTGCCTTGACGAGCACAGACTCAGGACGCGCTTCATTTAGACCAGTAAGACACAGATAACATTGAACTTAACTCTGTATTTATGAGATCAGGAGTTTGTTCCTGTGTTGAAATAGTTGTGGTGAAAGGTAACTAAGTACATTCACTCTATTACTGTACTTGAGTCCAAATTTAAGGTACTTTACTTCTCTGCTGGAGCAAATAATACACTTTTCACTCTTATATTTATCTGACAACTGTAACCATTAGTCAATTTAAGAGGATTTTACGCAACAATTATTAAGCTTTTAGTCTGAAACTGTTTGTCTAATGATTCTGACGTAAACCGATGTAAAGTCAGGATGTTTATGAGTTAACAGCTCCACCTAATACTGATTTAATTACCTCTAAACTTCTGTAATTTAAGGAAATGCTCACTTCGTTCAATCAGGGTTCGTACAGATTTTTCAAGGTCAAACTCAAGCACTTTTAAGGGTCGTTTAAAAAATGTTCCAACACAGCACCTTATCACTGAGGTAAAATATATATCTACAGGAATACATATACTCGTGATTATTTTTTTCCGCTTTAATCATAATGATGTACATTGTATTATGCTATAAACATATCAAATGATGTTTTATAATAGCAAGAAGTTTAGAAATTAAAGAAAAACACAAACTTTTATCTTAAAAAAAGGGAAACTACTTGGCGTTCTTCGGGCACATTCGCACCAAGACGAAGATTAAAATAAAAATGTACCTTGAGTCTACCTCAGAACACCTTTAACAATTTTATTTTATTTCTTTAAATGCATCATCTCTCCGTACGTACCTTTGGCTTGACATCTAACCTGGGCCAATTAATATTAAAAATAAATAAATAAATCCCAAAACAGCCAATTGCAAGCACTTTCAAGCACTTCAACTAAAATTCAAGCACTTTTCAGACCTTGAAAACACAACATTGAAATTCCAGTATTTTCAAGGATTTCAAGCATCTGTACAAACCCTGTTCAATGCTGTTGCCAAATATAAAAAAATAAAATAAAAAGAGCAAAAAAAAAAAACCCAAAGCTTCAAACAGATTTGTATATCAGAACTTTGTTTTTCTTCTCTCCTCTCCATTAATCATGGGATGAGCTGTCACATTTATGTGGTGTTCGCTGTTTAGAAAACGGGATGTAGTCATTCAACGCAGCTCCAGAAACAACAGGAACATGTTATAAGACTGATGCTGCAGTATTAATAGTGAAATGATGTCATATCCAATATATCAGAAGAGCCAAACCAACACCTTTACATCAATTTCCAGTTTTAACTACATTTTAAGACTTACTTTACTTTTATTTGTTTTCTTTACTGTTGTAGTACATTTAATGAAAAACTTTGAAGGATTGTTATTCATATCTAACAAATAAGACAAAAAAAATGATCAATACATCCTGGTGAAATGACAGCAATAAAACAAGTGACCTTTATTTCTCACAGCTTGTTGTTCGGTAGCCTATATGTGTCATCGCTGCATCTCAGGGGCACATGAAGCGACTTTATGAGTAGAAACTATTTTTATAGGCTGGATGAGTAGAAATAAAAGCTGCCGTCTGTTAACGCCTGGCGTGCGTGTTCTTGTGTATGACTGTGCAGAGTTAGCTACAGCAGATAAGAGCCAGGAGAGAAAAGCTGAAGTCATTTAATGAGCATTGACCATAACGGACGCAAGCCGAGTACCTTATAGTTCCCTTTCTGTGTATTTGCAATGGGAACAATGGGCACAGAAAAGCTTCTTCTTCTTCTTTTTTTGTTGTTTTATATTTCACACATGATTACTGTTAAAACTGCTGCATGGAGGAGTGAAATGTAGACTTGAACACTGTACTGGGCAAGTGCCTGAACATGATTAAGTCTCCTCAGTTCAATATAATGAGCTCTGATTCAGATTACACTGTAACGTGAGTGGAAGCCACTGTTAAATTTGTGTATTTCAACCTCTATTAAAAGTACTGCTATCCTAAAAACTATTGATTTCATACACTCCAAGGTTACATTCAGACAGCAGGTCTTTTTTTGGTGAAATCAGATTTTTTTTTGTGCGTGTGTGCTCGTTCATATAAACACATTAAATGCGACTTCTATCAGTTTTGAGTATGAACTGGAAGCGACCCTGAAGTGACCCGCATACGCAGGCACGCGCTATGTTTACGGAAGTAACACTCCTGGGACGCAGAGTTGGGATGTTTGTCGCATTTCAATGCCGTTCAGACTGAAGTCACATTGCAAAATATCAGATCCGTATCAGATTTAGGACCACATATGAAAGTGGGCTGGGTTGCATTTGAAAAAAATCTGATTTGTGTTGTTCAAACTGTCTTTAACAGATCGCACACAGGTCACATATGGGGAAAAATAATTGGATCTGGGCCACATTTGCCTGCACTCTTATCATAGCCTAAGTCTGTCGCAGCCTCAACACCAACATTTAATTCCAGTATTTAAACACGTGAAACAGGTGCAACTGACTCATGCATTTTTCTGAATGAAACAAGCTAAATCGGATTCTTCAGATGGGAATTGGAGACAAACAGGAGTGCAGTTTGCTGTGATAACCGCTGTATGTCTTGTTCTGTACAATGTTTTCCAGCTTTGTGATAATAAGAGTTTAATTATATGGTATTTTATTGGAGCGCTGACACTACAGTGGGTTAGGGTTAGTAGTGTCACCCTGAAATGGTCCCTTGGTGGATGTTAAGAGGTTTTCAGCAGCATTACTTGGAAACCTTGAGTTTTCTCACAGGCCATTTAATTACTGACTCTGATTCTTTACAAAACGACCAAAAATGATGATATACATGATTAGGTCTAGAGCTTCTTTAACCTACCATCATTACTTTGTTCCCTCCAGCTGCAACTACTCTGCATTTACACCAAAACTACACACCGCATGTAAACCATACCACATATTTATGATGAGAAAACGCTCCTAAAAACAAACGAACATGCGAACATATGCTTATTCTCTGAATCCTGAAGGGCCTCAACATAAGTGAGGATGTGGTTATCATTTCACAGAACAGCAGGGGAAACCCTTAAGGACTCTGGTTATTAACTTAAAACAGGATGCTGAATCCCTCATGTGCCCATTTCGTAACATGTCGACAGTATGTTATGCCAAGGACAGGATGTTGTGTATTCACTGTAGTTAAAAAAAACACACATGCACATAATGTCACTCGAGGCCAATGCAGTCTTGCACTTTTGAACTAATGAGAGTCATTTTTAGTTTGATGGATTTTTTTTTTTTTTTTTGCTCAAACTGATCAGTCTGATGCAGCGAGGTTACGTTCAGAGTATGTACATGAGTGTAAGACTATTATTCTAAATTATACTCCTGCAAAAGATAATTCAGGAAATAGCACAGTGGTAAATTAAGCAAAATAAACCTGCCTTCATGATAAAAATAGTGTGTGAGATCACTAGAAGATATCAACACTAATCATAAACAGTGTTTTTCATAGAATGACATGACCCTGGCACAGCACAAAAGCTATTTTGATTGTTCGTGACGATAAATTAATGTAAAAGTCAACATGAAGGGCATCAAAATCCACTTAATGATGGTTGTAGACTTCTCCAGCAAGCTTTGTTTAGAAGCATTTAGGATATTGTTGCTTTGTTATCTGCTCTAGGTTTTTTAACTTCTCATACACAGATAATAATAGCAGCCCAAAACCATATGAAAGTCAATATTTTGTCGTCCAAACCATTAAATGATCCTGCAGGAGGACCCAAAAATCCCCTGCCTGTTCACTTGAATCTATGATTAAAAAAGAGGTACAAACACAGGAACTCAGACAGCACTTCAGCTGAAAACCTACAGGGAAAAGCCTGTGTACAACACCTGAGCCAACTTACTGGACTTCACATCCTACTGTCAGTGAAAGCAACACAGGACGTGCTGCGAGTCGTAAAAAGCCTGTTTCGTGAAGCTTTAAAGACAACTCGGTGGGACGTGTCATAGCAAAACCACGCAGCAATCTTCAATTATACAAACAAGTAATGATGAGAACTGTTGTCAAGTGAACAGAGGGAGGAATCTGCAGAAAACTATAGCGAGATCAATTTCTATGGAGTCAAATGCTGCAAGGTACTCGAAAAGCTCTGCACGTCTGATAGTGATGCATCCCTGACTGCAGATACACCGTGTACATGCGGAGGGTGGAATAATCTTTCCCTCCAATATAAAATATCAAGTTCAACTGATGCTGCGATGTAGAAAAATGAGCTGTTTGTCTTAACGCCTCCAATCAAGGAGGATTATTTAGCTCTACAGCCTTGATCTGTGATAATTTAAGGATGTGAGAACATTTCACATATGAGCTCAGAAAAGTTTCCTATTTCAGAGCTGCTCCTCGTTGCATCTGCACTGCACGGCCTTGAATATAATGTATATTTGTCCACATGAAGTACAGAGCAGGGCAGTCCAGTCTGCATTTGTTCACAAGTCAGCATTTGTGTGTCAGGCATGAGCATGACTACTGCCATTATAATTCTGGGCAGGTGATCAGACTTGACCCCCACCAACTATGTCTGGCCCGCCAGCCAAGATCGTGTGCCAAGTGTCTGGTGTTGCCCGACACCCCACTGGCTGGTTAATGAAGGGCTTCGCGGGGGAGTCAGGGCGGGGTGGTGCAGGGGAAGAGAGAGAGAGAGAGAGGGAGGGACATATGGGGCGAGGGTTGGGGTGGATTTGGGGGGGGGGCACACTCTGCTGCTTCAATTGCAGGCCTGTATCGAGCCAGCTGTTGATTCGCCCACCATAACAAACACAGGCCACACAAGGGCCGGATGGCAGAGCAGAGTGGGCAGTGTGGGACACTGGCAAGCATTACTGCCCCCCCCATCGCAAAAAAAAAAAAAAAAGCCCCAGCAATCAATTTCTCCACTGTCGCTACGGAAACAGAGCTGTCTCTCCTGCATTCTTCTTGCTCACTCCTTTTTCTTTCTCTTTCCATCTCTATCTATTTCCACCCTCTAGCTTTTTTCTCCATTATCCGTCCTGCTCTCCCCCTCGCCGTCCTCTCTGTTTCTCCTCCTTCTCACCTGCTACTCTGGAACAAATCAACAGCTGTCTCAGCCTCAGTCTGAGCAAGTGCACCGGCTGTAAAACAAACCACTGTTCTGTGAATACAGCCATTAGTCTGGCTGCTGATTCAAAGGTAGACAGCAACTTCCTCAGCAGGCCCCAAGTATTCTGCTGAGGGACCATCAGGTCTGGGAGTCCTGGGCACAAAAGTCCTTGAAATTTGGGAGCAATTATTATAGAACAATTAAAAAAAAAAACTTAAATAATCATCTTCCAAACATTGAAATGCTGAAAGATGGAGTTGGGTTTTTTGCCCAAAAATCAAATCATAGATGATCCAGTTATATTTTTGTTTAAATGAACAGACATGATTCACAGTAGTGTTCTTCATCATGTCCTCCTGAGTCCCAGGAAAGTAAAAGTTTTGTGTTTTAAATTAAATAATTGTCTTGATTGGAAACAGCAGAATGCAATAGTTTTTCCTGATACCCTTTTTAACATAATGTCATTTGCAGTGCGTTTTTTAAGCAAATATGTGAAACTCTCATCCCCTACTGAGAACAAAAATGCATTTCTGGGCCTCAAGAGGATAACTGTCGTCTCATATGTGTAACATCAACAATAATAGTAACAAAACGACAGTACTGATAAGGCTGTCAATGCACATTTGTTAAAAAATAAAATAGAATTGACATAAGATAAAAGAGCCACGTTAAGGTAATGAGTGTTGGAACACATCCACGAGGAATATAAGGTTGCATGATTAAGTTTTTTTGAGCAAGACAGGTCTTCAACAAAAGCACCTATCATTCACTCCATAAACTGAACTGATTTTAAGTGATTCAATATATTACCCAGCTCTTAATGCAGCCCCTTCCTCTTCAGGATCTATTATCTGCAGGATGACAACATTTCTGACAAATCAAGACCACACTGCTCTAAATGACCAAACAGTGCCTGCTCTGGCAGAACAGGCGGTTCCAACAGTGCTGTGCAAACATTAGCTCTGCCAACACAGAAATGACTAGTGCCTAGCAAAGCCACTCTTATCTGCCACTGAGGGACCTGTTAGCGGTTATGCAGCGTTGAAAGGTTCCAAACTGACCTCAAAGACATGACAAAGCACTGGCTGCGATTTCCTAAATGAGACTGAATGAGATGACAGAATGAGATTTAATGCTACTATTACTACTACATGTTTGTTCAGTCGTTGCCATGGAGATTTGATTCACCAGAATAAAGCAGAAATCATTTTGACAAACGAAAACCTTGATTTGGGAGCATTGCTACAGGTTTTAAGTGGTTCAAAGCAGCAGCGTGAGGCTCTGACAGCAGTTCTGTTAGGGTGGAAGTCAGGGGCCACAGTCAGATCTGGAGAAGAACCTCTACAGTCGACAGAGGAGCTCTTCCTTATGTGTCCTCAAACACCAAATAGGACAAAAGTGTCCCACACCAGCCTAACAACCACTGAAACAGCCTCTTCAACTCCCAGCATCTCTAGGGGCCAGGGGTTCCGTTCCAGTCCAGTCTACTGCAAATCTACCTCTAATGTAAATGTGCATAGAGCCTACAGAGTTTTATGACTTATTACTGCTATTTATTTATTTATATTGTTTGCTTTTTTGGAAACATTTTCTGCACTTCATCCTGTTGCTGCTTTGACCAGTGAATCTGCCTATTGTGGGATCAATAAAGTTTCATTTAACCAAAGTGCATCTGAAGTTGCATTTGAAAACAAACCTGTGTGTAATATCACCTACCAAAATATTCCTTTTTCATGTGCATCTCTAACTCCTTTTCCAGCTCCAGGGTCAGTGCCTCCAGCCGTCTCTCAGCCTGGCTTGGCCCATTCTCTCTACTGGGGGTCACCTGGTAAGGTAACTTAAACCTCTGGCTCGAGGACCCTTTGGAGGACATGCCATAAGTAAATGCAGATGGAGACCCCGCGGTCATCTCCACGGTCTGGGCTGCCTGAGGCTGCTGCTGCTGGGGCTCCGGCACCGCAGACAGATGGCTGATGCGGTTCTGAAGCCCGTTGGAGTCTCCAAAGTCCTGCAGCAGCGTGTCCTCGTGTAAACTACTCCCCAACATTGAGGATCTGGGTGAGGGCAGCTGCAGATCCGGGTAGGTGCTCATTGATCCCCTGGAGCTCCTGGAGCTTCTGGAGCTGTGGCTGGAGATGCTGGACCGGGGACTGACCACGCAGTTGGCCGTGGTCCCCGGCCGTGCGCTCCCGTCCTGGCTGCAGATGCTGGAGCGCGGACTGGCCAGTGGAGCCGCGTGTAAAATCGCCCCCTCCAGGTCGTGGTTGACCACGGGCCCGTACCGGGAGTCGGAGTAACTGGATCTGGGGCTGGTGGTGAAGGAGTACTGGCTGGCGGTGCTGGACCTGGGGCTGGTGTGCCTCTGGTCGTAGCCCATGCTGATGCCGCTGGTTCGGTTGCTGCTGGGTTTGCTGCAGCAGTCACAGCTGTTCAGACTGGCCCGTGGACTGGAGTGTTTACTGGTGTCGCTGGCGGTGCTTGCATAGCTGGATCTGGGGCTGAGGACGCTGTTCCCCTCACAGTGCACCAGACTGGACCTGGGGCTGGTGTACCTGTCCTGGCCCGGAACCACCAGGCTGGTCCGCGGGCTGCTGATGCTCGACCTCGGGCTCGCATGCTTGCTCTGCTCCTGGGAGGACAGAGAGGATGCGAGGCTGGACCGGGGGCTGGTGGGGTTGTATCTGCCGTCGTGGCTGCTGGTGATGCAGACACTGTTGCACCTGTTGCCGGGCAGAGCCACCGGTTTGTTGAGGGGGACGCCGTCGAAGGTGGATCCGGTGCTGTACCTGTGGCCCTGCACCTCCAGGGAGAACCTCCTGTGCCGCTCCGAGGCGCCGGTGTAACACGGCAGAGCCACCTCGGATTTGGTGCAACAGCCCTCCTCACTGTAAACCGCGTCTCTTTGAGGTGTGCAAAAATCCACGGGAACGGCCCGGTTGCAGTTCACAGGACGCACCGGAGCCGCGTTGTACACTTTATTCCCAGCCGTGAAATTCTCCACAGTGTGATGCTGCTGATGGAGCACAGAGGTACCATTCATTGGTTTACTTTTATGCTCCGAGGAGAAGTCCAGATCGGGGTTAATGACCAAGTCTCGCCTCGCGTTGTACATCCCGTCTTTGTAGGCATCATACAGAGAAAGATCCTCCATCAGTTTACTGGCCCGGAGTCCCAGATCCTCCTGGTAGTGATCCATGGTGTGCTCCTCCAGACGCGAGAAACAAGTTGAGAGTGCGCTCCGCTCCAGAAGAACTACCGAGCACCGCGGACACTCATTCCATTTCACATGGAAATCAAAACAAAACGCCGAGCTACAGCCGAGCGCATTCACACAAAACCACCGCCGAGGACCCAAACCTCCGCCAAGATCCGCATCGTCGTCTTCAGCTCGGCCCCGTTCACCGAAAAAACAAACTCTTTCTCACAGTTTCAGCCGACGGGGATACGTTTGTCAACTTCAGTTTTTGTTAAGTTGAAAGGTCTTTACAGTCAATGGCGCGCTGCGCGGAGGAATTTCCCCTTGTTGGTTTTTCCTCTAGATTTCTCTTTCTCTCACTAGACCACAAATCAAAGTATTCTGGATAATCGGGCAGGGGATAAATACCCTCTGCGCATAAATCGGTGCGCACTGAGCGGTGGAAAATCCAAACTAAAGGTCGTTTTGTTCAGGGGACTCGTTCGCGTAAAAGGAATGCGGGGATGGAGACAGGATGCGCTGCGCCTCTCTGGAATGTGGTTAATGCTGCAGAGAAACAATGATTGCGACCAACTCAGCAAGGGGCTGCCGGCTCTGAAAAGAGAATAGTTCAGAGAGAAGGGACGTCTGCATTCATCCCAGGCGGACTAAAATACCACACAAAGCACGCCTCACCTGGTCCGACTCCTTTAGCCCGGGATAAGATGAAGGAGTTAGTAACAGAGAGGACAAACCTGTGGAAGACTACAATTTACCCACATTGTTTAGTCCAGGGGTGTCAAACTCATTTCAGTTCAGGGGCCACATACAGACCAATGTGGACTCAAGTGGGATCAGTAAAATAATAACAGAATAGTCTGTAAATAATGTCAACTCCAAACTTTTAGATATGTTTTACAATTAAAAAAAAAAAAAAAGTTAAATTACACAGTGAAAATGTTTTTCATCTATAAACTAGCCTTAAAAAATGTGAATAACATGAACACCCTGAAATTTCTTCAGAAAAATAAGTGCAGTTTGAACTATATTATGCCTCAGCTTATCATTGACATTACAACTTAGATCCCAGTAAAAGGCACAAAACATTTACCAACAGGGAGAATATTGGTAACATTGCACTTACTTCTCTTAACCCATAAAGACCTAGTGCTACTTTTGTGGCAGTTCCCAAATGAAATTTTCTACCTTGTTCACCTTTCTGAAATGACTTATCACCATTTATTCTAATATTATGATCTGCATTTTGTATTTTTTAAGTATGAATCAGGTATTTTCCTATATTTAATTTGCTCATCATGTAGATGTTCATAAAAGCTCAGATTCAATTGAGGGTTATATCAAAAACAAAGAAAACTGAGGAAAATATGACTTTAAAAAAAACCAAAACACATTTTATTATTTTTAGACATAAAAAAAAAACATAAATTATAGTAAAATCTCTCATTAACTGAACATAAACCCAGTGTCTCCATCTACTGTCATTGATCCAACTCCATGGGTTTTACTGGTGAATCAAT
>JAPTYQ010000018.1:42366164-42382141 GCA_029814465.1 Ostorhinchus cyanosoma
AGAAGCTTTGAGTATAATTAGCTTGATGTCAAATAATAAAGTGACAAACTATAATAAAGCAG
Organism: Ostorhinchus cyanosoma; assembly: GCA_029814465.1. Classification (NCBI taxonomy): domain Eukaryota; kingdom Metazoa; phylum Chordata; class Actinopteri; order Kurtiformes; family Apogonidae; genus Ostorhinchus; species Ostorhinchus cyanosoma. The sequence continues at coordinate 42,366,227 of JAPTYQ010000018.1, forward strand.
TAGAAAAATTAATCTCATAATAATGCCTGAAAAAACAAACAAACAACATTAATCTGTAATGTTTTATTAACTGTTTTATTAACTGTTTTTTTAACAATACTTTTGTGTTCTTGGAATATGGTTCATCAGACAGAACATTAGAAATTAAAAACACCTTTAATCTTTGCATCAAGAGATTTGCAAAGACAAAGAAAACGATACAGTATCTTGTAAACCCATAAGGCAGAGAATGTAAACATGAAGATACAAAGAAGCTTATATTCACATGCGATGAGTTTTAAACTATCAAAGCAGAATGTCCTCACCATATAAATATTACTACATGTAAACCAGTCTTGATAGAGTACAGAAAATTCAAAATGCTTTCTTTAGCTGCTCATCAACTCCCTACAACTGGTAGAAAGGAGAGGGCCACAGCCACAAAAGCTGCGACTAACAGGAAGTCTAGAAACAATCGACTGATGAAAGAGCGGTGAAGTTTTTTCCCGTGGCCTCTGCTCCTGAACCACTGAACAACTTCATCCAGGTTGTGCTCCTGGGGCTCATACCCCAGCTCTGCTTTAGCTTTGTTCATGCTAAAGTAGTGTGTCACACCTGTTTTATACACCTCTGTACGTGTCAACAGTGGCTGGAAGTTATAGAAGGGGCCGATCAGGTGGTGGATCATTTCTGTGAGAAAGGCCACAAAATAAATGAGAGAGACAGGGAGACGCAGTTTGGGGAAAGGATAGCCCAAGCCCTCAACCAGAGGTCTGAAGAATTCAAAGTTATTGACAGGCCTCCCGTCTGAGATGAAGTAGGCCTGGCCAGCAGAGCGGTGGCGTCTCTCTGCAGTCAGAGCCTCTGCAGCCAGTTCATGTGCTGACACCAGGTTGTCCACGTGGACAAACTCCACCAAACTGCTGGGCTTTCCATAAACAAATCTAAAAATCCCCCTCTCTATATAGCTAACTATCCTGGGCAGGTGCCTCTGCTCTCCAGGCCCGTAGATTCCAGCTGGACGAAGGGCACAGGTTCTAAGCACCTCAGAGCTATTGCTGAGCGCTGTACCGTTTGCCTTTAACACAGCCATCTCAGCCAGAGACTTGGTTCTAGAGTAGTGATCCGGGTGCAGGTGAAGAGGTAGATAAGGGAGGCTTTCATCCCCGTTTTCGATCACCTGGCCTCCGAACACCACATTGAAGGTGCTGGTGTACACCAACCTGGAAACTCCACACTCGATGCAAGCTTTTAGGACGTTCTGCGTGCCTTGAACATTCACTGCTTCAATCAGCTGTTGATTGAGCTGCTCCCTGCCTGACATGCCATAGGAGGCGATGTGAAACACACAGTCCACACCAGTGACGGCCTTTTCAACCTGGGCATAGTCCCGCACATCACCTTGTACAAATAAAATGGATTCTGGCACTTCATACGCTGGCGGGGCTGTGTCGAAGAGAGTGACTTTGGCTCCTTTTTTATGCAGAGAACATGCCAAGCTGCAGGATAAAACACAGAATCATAAATAAGTGGTGCCAGGCACAACAAACCCCACCCCTCGCATATATTGTAGCTTATTTTGGCATCAATCCAGTGGATGTCATCATGTTTATGCATGTACTGATGTCATCATATCAACTGCCTCTACAAGTTTGAAGTAATTTTTTTTTTTTTTTAAAGTGATGATTTTAGACATGTGAAATTTCATCAATTATGAGTAAATGAGAGAAAAAGATTTTGAAAATTCTTTAAAAATTTTGAACTTTGACCTACTGTTCCCAAAATGTAATGAGATCTATTCTGGATCACTGGCAATCCAACCCATAAACTCAATTTGGTATAAATTCAACCAATAGTTTTGATGCTAGAGTGTTAAAAAACAAAGACACAAACTAACCAAACCAAAACCTTGCCTCTCTTTGGACGTATATGGTGTCTGGAGGATACTGTCACTACTACTACTACTATTACTAATAATAATAATAATAATAAAAATAATGATAATAATAATCTACAGTCGAATGCATTAATTCACTTGAAAGTATTCAGTGTGAGTTACTTATAATCTACACAGTTCTGAACAAAGCCCACAGACAATTTACATAACTGGTGTGAGGACGCCACCTTGTTGTAACAAACGGATTACAACACAACCTAACTTTTGACTTCAGACTTATCTGCAGCTCATTAACGGCTTATGACTCAAAATAAAACTTCCTTACCGAAAACCAAAATATCCACATCCTCCAGTGATCAAAAACGAGCGTGAATTTTCCATGGCAGGCTGAATCTGCAATGAGCACACAGAAATATGTTTAATAGTGCTACTATAGAGGCATAGAGTAAATTATAAAACAAATCGGAGTTGAGTTAAAACTGTAATAATGGTTTACAAGAATTAAATAAGTCTATGTAGTTCACAGTTTAGGCTGCTTTACAGAATGTAATAATGATGTAATCTGTAAAGCAACACTTTTCATTAATCCTATATACTTCTATAGCTGCATGCTGCATATACACAAGTAATTCCAACATTACACCCTGCCAGAGTAGTACCATTTAAATGCAAGTAACATGAGGCATTATCACTTATTTGAAGGAGTTTTCGCGCCAGTCAAGAGCTAACACAGTCAAACAGCTAAAATAGTCCGATATTTCAGTTCATCTTTGCCGTACCAACCTGAGCAGAAGCGGACAAAAGTGACTGAACTATGGTCTGTTCAGGATTATCTACATCCACTATGCCTGAACTTCCAGGGTCGGAGTACTGCTGTTTGGTCATTTACTCACGTGTTGCCCCCATCAACCGCAGAAATAACGAAGAGGGGAAACCCGGAAGTCTACCGGAAACTATCGAACAGTACTTTCAAAACAAATAAATGACACCGATTGACAGCCGATTTTAATTTAAAATAATCAATTTTTAAAGCCCAAATTAATATTTAAAATACTTAATCAAAAATTGGGTAGATATTATATAGATTTCAGCTTAATATCATGGAAGCAGCATTACTTTTTTGTGTCTCTCATGAATTTTGCATTTATTATGAAGGTTGAAGCAGAAGTTACATAACTACAGTAAACTTGATGCACAAAATGTTACGAAAACAATATGACTTCCGGTATGTAAAGCATAATTCCAAGCATGGACTTCAAAATTTCTAACTTTAATATGTGAAACAATAAAATATGGGCCAATTTAGAACTGGCTTCTATAAATGAGAGGGGTATCTACAAAATATGAACCTACGATATCTAAACGTGCCCAGGACCTCATTTTACAGAAGGAAAGAAAGAGTTGGATTCTAGTAGGACATTTCAAATCTTTAGTTTTGCAAGGAGTAGTTACTTGAGTTCTTTAGAATTTTTAATTAGTAATTTAATGCAATTTATTGTGAAAAAAACCCCCCAAAACAACAACAAAAAAAACAACTATGTAGTTCAGTATTTTCTTAACTTATGGACAGGACGAAAAGCAATTGGCTAAAAACAATATGCAAAAGGCTCATAAATACTAATGAGTTAATGCGATACACACAGTAGTATCATAACAGTGAAAATATTCATGTTAACTGTTTTCTGACGCACTTACATTTATGCCTTGATGAAATGATACATGTAGGGATCACTTCAACCATTTTATATACACTGAAAGTTTTATTTATCTCTAATGGTACTTTATGTCATAATTATTAGTAATGCATTGCATTGAATTTTTAAAAGTAGCGTCATAGATTAAAACGATGAAAGATACAGTCTTATTCAATGTGCCGAAAATGAAAACACACAAAAACAAAATAAAAACAAACAAAAAAGTGCTGAAAATAAAATACTAAAATGGACTCCCTGTCTTATTTTGTGATAAATCTTACCCTAGCGGTGACAATAGGCACGGGAGAACTTTATGGCCTGAAGCAGTTGCCATAGTTGCTGACTGATGTGGCAGATCTGCACTTATAATGCATTATTCTTTCGATTGTAAAATCCGTCGATACTCCTGAATTATGCAATTTCCTACTTGTCTTGGTTAGATTCCTATAATTATAGCAGTGGGGGCGCAGACTCACACTCACGGCCACGCCCCCTTAACAGTACCCTGCGGTGGTGTGAACGCATTAGCTGGAGCAGTATCTGATGGAGTTGTGTAAGGCTCCACACTGAGCTGCAACGAGATAGGATACAGACAGCTGCGGATCATGTCTCAGTCAGTAGGTAAGACGGTTTTATTTTAATCGTGTGTCTCTATAAGTCAAGACCCGAACGAGGAAGATGAAAAAGTTGCAAACACTCAGAGATAAGCAATGTTCTCAGATTATTTTAGATTTTATGTAACTCTTTGGATGGAATGTTGTTTTGCAGCCCACAGTGGCGGAAGAAATGTCCAGATCCTCTACTTGAGTAGAAGTGCAAGTTAACTACATTTTTTTAAACCCCGAAAACATGCATCTGCAAAATAGACTTGCAAACTATAAAAGAGTCAAAATCCTTATAAGGTGCCTTTGGTTTCCCCCAACAGAATCTAACTGTCCACATGAACACATTTTATTAGGAATAGGCTAACACTTACACATATGTCAGTACAATTGTAACATCTTGATTTTATAATTTTCTACAGTTTTCTTTGAGAGAATGTACATGATTTGTGTATGCTCCTTAAACTGTAACTTTAGTGAGACTGATAAGTGTTATAACGAAAAATAATTTAAATACTTTTTAGATTTTGTCATCGATCTCAACAAGTTTTTTTTGACAAAACAAGTAATTTTGATAATTTATATTTTCTTATCATAATAATATAAACGTAATGTAAACGTAACAAATTCACTGGGCCCACTGTGTCCAGTGGCTACAGGTTAGAAGTTGTGAAAATATGTAAGATCCTCTGTAAAACAGAGGAGTAGAACCCGGGAGTTGGATGTATAAAGTATGTAAACTTTCACTTTCGGTTCACACCACCGTTATTTCCGTTAGTTATGGACTGCACCCCCACTTCTATAGCTGAGGTCCAGCCGGTCTCACCCCTGTTACACCTCTGTCTTGGCTGTGGAAATCAGTCAGTGGTGGAAAAAAGGTGGGAGCCCCATCTCACCTTTTTTCCAAGATCAATGTGTAAAAGTGGCGACAGTTTAGCAGGACTAAGGTGGTGAAGGGGACAGTCAGACACTTTGTGTCTTTTTCCTTTACACAGTGTCAAATTAAAACGTATGCATCACAGTGGAATAAACAAGTTCTTTTGGGAAGGTGAAGACCTCAGGTATCATGATGGGCTGATACTTTGCCTGAAACCAGAGCCACAGGTTTGGAAATATGTGGAAGATTAATTACTGTAATCATTATATGTGTGTGGTTTTGGTTGTTTTTTTTTTAAAGGAACATCTTCTGCTCTCCATTTGCTCTGTTAATGATAAGTAGCCAACTCTGTGGTTATTGGAGGACTCCTGAACCACAGCCAGTTAAATAATAGAAAAATGTTGCCTTCAAGTCATGTGTTCACCTATTAAAGCCTTTGTCCACCTCATCATACCACATGTCCACCCTGTCCACTTCATGCTTAATGAAAATAAACAAAATATTTGAAGTTTTAAGTTGGCTAAAGTTTTGAGAGGCTTCTCTATAAACAAATGAGGGACAGATAGTTTAGTTTAAACTATATATATGTATATATATATATATACACACACACACACACACACACACACAAACACACAAAAGAGTAAAATAAATATAAGATTATCTTATCTCATCTTAAACCACTTTGTTCATTTGAAAGTTGTTTATCTGTGTTTTTATATTTTACAGGGGAAATGATGTTGAAGGAGTATTTTAAAAGAATCGGTTTCCATAGCTCCTATGAAAAACTGGATCTTGCCACGCTGTCATTGCTCCACAAATGTCATGTCATGTCAATTCCATTTGAAAACCTCAGCATCCACTGCGGTGAGAAGATCACCATGGACCTTGAGGTCATTTTCAATAAGGTGGTAAGGTACAGTCGTGGGGGCTGGTGCCTTGAAAACAACTTCCTCTTTGGGTGGGTGCTGAAAGAAATGGGCTACAATACAACGACGCTGAGCTCCAGAGTCTTTAACAGTCTACTCAATGACTTTGGTGCTTTGGACTCTCATCTCATTAACAAGGTTGTCATCGATGGTAAGGCTTACATAGCAGATGTAAGCTTTGGGGTGTCAAACCAGTTGTGGGAACCATTGGAGCTTGTCTCGGCTAAGGGCCAATGTCAGGCACCAGGTGTCTTTCGTCTCATTGAGAAAGGGGACATCTGGGTGTTGGAGAAGATTTGTAGAAAGCCAGAGGTGGTCAATTCAGAATTCGCCAAATCCAGTCTAATATCGTGGGCAGAAACAAAGACGATCTACTGCTTCACCTTACAGCCACGCGAGGCAGATTATTTCTTGAATGCATGCCACCAGCTCCAGACAAACCCTTCTTCCCTGTTCACCAATAAATCCATCTGCTCCTTGCAAACACCCACTGGATTCAGAGCTCTTCTTGGATGGACGTACAGCGATGTCACCTACAAACCTGAGCGTGGTGTTGATGTCATGGACATGAGGCACATCAGTGATGATGAGATTGAGCAAATACTCAGTGAAAAGTTTAATATTCAACTGAAGAACAAACTGCAACCTGTTAACAACAAAACATTTTATACTCTATAGAAATGATGTTAAAATGCTGAACAAAATGTTAGTTATGGCTGGAATGTACCATATTCTGTCATTCTATTTTACTTTTTCATTTTACTTTAGCTGTTTTGTTTTTTATATTTATAAGTTGTAAAACAAGTAGCAATTCCCTCTGGAACGGGAAAGATAAATATATGATGAGGTATGTAAGTTACAGTGATGATCTAATTCATGTCCGTAGATAAATGAACTGATTATCCCCCAGATGTACAATGAAAATGTGTAGTTTGCTGATAAACGTAGCTCAAATGTTAAAATTTTGTTTAGATGATTATATGGTACAAAGAATTTCACTGTGATTAATCAGACAACTTGTCAGCAGGAGGGGAGGACAATGTATTTTATGCCTATTTTATTTTACATATCATGCTTCAATGTTGTACTTTTGTTTTCTTTATGTTCATTCTTGATGTACAGATTACAATAATTTATCTACTTCTCTCTGACCTTTGATTCTTTATCTTCTGCATTATTCTGTGAAAAAACCCAATTGTTATCTCTCCACCGCTGACTACAGATACATTTGAAAATGTAATACACGCAGTTGTATATAATTATCCAAAATTATGCCCCAACCTTTAACACTGAATTAAGATATTTATATCATCACCTTCACCATTATAACAGTGAAGCCATATTTCTTGGAAACAATGTTAAACTACTATTATTACAATTCTGGAGAAGCCTACAGAATACAAATCTTAGATCTTGGACTATCTCATTTTAAACTTCTTTGTACATCTACTCCATTACATTTCAGACTACAAGATAAATTGTTAATTGATAGTTAATTTCAGATTACAGTTTTCCATGCCCTTCCTGTTAAGTTGAACCCAGTGTGTTGATTTTGAGTTTGAGATACACTCAAGGATTAAGTGATGATCCTACAGTACATGGTGAATTGCTGTAGACTGCTGTAAACTACAGAACAATAGAAAGTGGCTCAACATGTACATGTATAAAATGGAACACACTTTAAAACAGTCATTAAATAAGAATACAGCTATTTTACAAATTTGGGTACATTCTCTTGCAAATAAATAGCCTTCTTCAACTGAAAGATTTAAATACTTGACCTTAAACTTATAGTATTTTCACAATGTGGCATTAGCAGCATGTTTACAACAAGTGACATATCTTCGGCCTCTATGTATGACAGTGCAGTCAGTGAAAAGTGAAAGCAAAACTGCATGTACTTATGCTTTTGATTTGTATTGATCATTTAGAGCAGGGGTGGGCAATCCTGCATGTTTTAGATATTTCCCTCTTCCATCAATATCTAAAACAGGCAGGTCACCAGGCCAGAGTTGCCCACCCCTAATTTAGAGTATGAGAGCGGTGTAGTTTGGTAAAATCACCGCTAGGAGTAGAGGTGCAACTCAGAGCCTCTGGTCCCGCCTCTTTCTTTTGTATCCAATGATAGTCAACATGAGTGACTACGGATACTGATTGGTCCGTGCTACCTGTCCATCAGAGGAGGGGAAGTGGTGGCACAGCCAGCAGTGAGCCAGGCTGCTGGGACTAGTAGGCTCAGACATGAATTCCTTGGAACAGGCCGAAGGTAATTTCAGACAACTTAAATAATCACATTTTAAATGACTGCCGATTTGTCTACGCCCATAGCTATATCCACTTAAATAATTAATGACAAATGCATTACGATACGATTGTAAGTTAGTGTACAAGGTTAAGTTTGCCGGCTTGTCTGCCTACGACCCTTAGCATATTTGCTAGCTCACCGTTAAGTGAGGAAAAGTCGCACAGTGGTTCGTATAGCAGTTAGCTAACCAAAACTAAAGGGTGGTAAACTAATTGAGTTCCCAAGTCCGGTGGAGTTACGCTTATGTGTAATAACTAGAAATTATGCTTTATCATTGAATAAATGCAAACATATGGATGTTTTAAAGCCATGCAGTCACTGTGCCTCTGTTTTCTGTCTTATATTCGGAGCGACTTTACACTTGTATACAATAAATCAAACACAGTATGACTAGATCTTTGATTGACATTAATTTGTATTCATAATATCAATTATATGTCTGCATTTCGTAGACAAATAACTTAGATCGTATATACAAAATGATCTGTTCATTTCATAGACCTTTTATCCTGACCTGTTACCTAGTGATACAGTTATGACAACTCATAAAAATATGTATTTATGTGTCTGTCTGTTTTACCAGACCTGAAGGCCTTTGAGAGAAGATTGACAGAATATGTCTCTTGTTTGCAACCAGCAACAGGCAGGTGGAGAAGTAAGTAACTGTTGGTTATGGTTATAAACATCAGGGGGCAGAAGATGTTAGGACTGGACCACACTGTGTGGTTCATATGATGTTTTTATTGGGCTTTTCTGTAAAATCAGTATTGATCAGAACAATAAACAACTTTATTATGCACATACATTAAATGTTGAATTTAGTTTAAACATTTTTTGAAGCTGATGTGTTTTGGATCTATGTTTGCTAGCAAGATGAGAATGACTAATCTAAAATTACTAGTATTGGTCAGGAAAGACCTTCAGTGCATTTAATTGCAGATATACCTTGTCTTGTTCAACGTCGTCTAATTGTCACATCTCATTGCAGTGATTTTGATAGTGGTGTCTGTTTGTACGGCTACTGGGGCTTGGAACTGGTTGATAGACCCTGACACGCAAAAGGTGTGGTTATCCTACTGCAGTAACTCATTTAAGGTCTCATCACATGTACTGTTGAATAGGCGAGAACTAAGGCTCGTTTGACTGTCACTGTCAGCATTTATCTTTAGCTGTAATGACTCTGTGATGCCATAACTTGGCTAACTAAAATGAAAGATGAGAACTAATGTCCATAGCAGCCAACATCACCTTTCACATGCAGTCATTTATGTTCTAAACATGAATGCACAAAGAGACGAGCACAAGATGATGACTCATGTTAAGTTGTAGACATAAGATACAAATGTACAATGTAGTGTCCTTTAGGATGTTAGGACTTGTGTAGATGTATTACAGACCCTTAGTTCAGATAATCTATAAGTGTGATTATTATTTTTCCTAATTGCCCCAAACTAATGTTGTGTTTGTTTCCCTTTTGTGCAGGTGTCATTTTTTTCATCACTTTGGAACCATCCGTTTTTCACCATCAGCTGCATCACTTTAATAGCTCTCTTCTTTGCTGGGATACACAAACGAGTTGTCGCGCCATCAATGTATCCTTTTCTATCATCTCATATAGGAAATTACTTTAAGTGTTATTTAATGTGTAATCTAATCATGTAAAGTATTCACCCTGCCTTTGCGTTTGACTAGCAAATACTTTCCTTATTTGTTATCAATTATTGATTTAGGTTACAATTTATCAGAAAACACTAAAATTAAAAACAAAAAAACCCCTAGAGTCCATAGAATAGAATAGAATATCTTTGTCATTGTAACCAATACAACAAAATTTAAAGGTACCATCCAATCTGTACATCATATAGAAAATTTAATATCAAATACACAAAAAAAGCAGGTATAAAACAAACAGTAACCCATCACTCACACACAGGTGTATATTCTTTTATTGCACTGATCCCTTTTAAGACCTCCTGCACATCAGATATGGTTTTCAGTATTGAGTGTGGTGTCAATCTTGTTGATCTATGGTGGAGGAAGTATTCAAAACCTATATTTAAGTAAATGTACAAATATCTTACAATGAAAATGCTTCAAAACAAGTAAAAGTATTTATTATTGGTAAAATGAACTTCATTGCTACATGAATGCAGTGTTTAGTGTTGTAGATGGGTTTGGTTGAGCTCATTGAACTATTGTATATATTGTTATATATATTAACATTGCATCGGTTTGTTATATTCTGTAAGACCACTGTATATTGCTGTCTTGCTAAGACCGTGCACTGTATCTCTGATAAGTCACCTTTTCATGAGCTCAGAAAAACAGTCTGTTTTTAATTGTGTGACAGTGCATCATGTAATTAACCCAAGAAAGTTTAAAGAGTTTATTTAACTTAAGACTTAGCTTAAAACAGGGAAGCGCGGTATGGTCTTTGAATTGCTATTGACACTGGAATCGAGAAAAGTTGAATTAATGTATACTATTACTACAATTTATCACAAGTATTTCAAATCAACACATTTGGAGAGATGTGGTTTTTGTTGGAAGTGAATTAATGAATTGTAATCTGAAGAAGCAACTAAGGCTGTAGCTGAGTAGAAGAACAATATTTGTCCGCAAGGTGTAGCGGAAACAGAAAGTAGCATAAAAAACTAACTGAAATGCTCATATCTTTAATCGGTAACAGATGGGTACAGACTAGTATGTTCCACTTCTGATGACCTTGTATTTTGCTTGAAAATATTGCTAAACTTTTAGTAATTGTATTGATGCTGCTCTATATTATATTTTCTGACTTACTGATTAATCTTTAACCCTTAATCCTTCAGTATTGCTGCTCGTTGTCGGACAGTTTTAGCAGAATACAACATGTCCTGTGATGATGTAAGTTGATAAATGTCTTTATGGGTCAGAATGTTGTGATGGAAAGCCTGCTCTGAACATATGTAAAGTGTGCAATTGTCTTATATGTGTTCTTTTGTGTTCCTTTTCCAGACAGGAAAGCTAATTCTTAAACCACGGCCAAACATTCAATAACTGCAAGTTTGTGTGAGACGGTTAGAATATGAACCTGGTCTTTGTTGGTATCAGCTGATCGCTCTGTGTCCTGCGTCCTTTGGATGGTTTGTGTGGTTGAAAGAACAGCTTCAATATGGATTTTGTCACCATGATATAAATTCATTGGGGAGAAACAAGATGAAATGAACTGACGGGACCTTTTTAACAGTGTCGCTGTGTTATGTCACCAATGAAGCTGCTGATCTGCTCACAGTCTTTGATATATTTTACTCATTCAGTGTGAGTCAGTTGTGCTTATATCTATTTTCTGATGTTGAGCATGTATTTTATCTAAATGTTTCCATTTTTAAAGTTATTTACCTAATAAATCTTCAGGTGTGATAACAGTTGTCTTTTATTTCTGTCGCACTGATTGTAAAACCTTTATTAAACTGACTTTTAATCACAAACTTGACACATGTAATAGTTTTATGTCGTTAAAATGCAGCTACTTGTTTTCAGTGTCATTTTACGACAGTTTACACGCTTTCTGTTAAGAACGAACACTTTACGGCAGAGTGCAATCTTCCACATGGCCTCCAACCAGGCTTGAGTGTACGTTCTGTGTTCGTTCGCCGGGTATAAAGAGGCATAAATATTCGTATACATTACATGAGTAAGAGGCACTTTAACGGTAACTGACATGGGTAAAAGTAAAACCACTAAATTTAAGCGTCCGCAGTTCAACACCGTCGGCCTGCCGGTGAAAGCTGTGAAGGAAGAGGACGATGAGGAAGACCACGGGGATGATGGGTGTCCAGCTGCGGAGTTGTTGGAAAAAGTAGGAGCCACGTTTAGTGTTTTTTTTTTGTTTGTTTTTACGCTCAAACTCTTTATTTGACATCGTTTCCTTTTGTTACAATTGATGTGTCGAAGCATTTGAACGTATTGTTAAATAGTTGTTTGTGTACATTGACATTTTGCAAGAGTCATGGATATTATGGCTGCATGTCATTTAAATGTCCAAACACACTGATTCATCATGTCATCTATTTTTTTCCACGTGCGTCGGGCTGTTATGTGTTATGGTCCACATTTCTAATTTCTAATTTGCCTTTTTACTTTATACTTGTTATTAATCTGTAATTGTTTAATTCCTGTTTTAAATCTACCACTGCACAGAATCACATGGAATTTACATTTATATTTACCTGCCATGTTTTAATACAAAAATGAAAAGAAGTGAAATGTAAATGTTCTTAAAATGACCCCAAAAGTCTTAAAAGCATTCACATTAGTTGTAGGATATATTTACATAGATTGTGATTGCATTTTAAGGATTTCCATTTGAGTTTGATTAAAAATAAAGTTTTGTTTTTTCATATAATTTATTTTTCAGTCTAAATAAACTTGCATGTTGCTAGATCTTTCATTCTTTCCTTGACTCATAGAGACATGACGCAGAGAGTGTTAACATTTTAGAAGTGTTTAAGAGTTGACTTGATGTGGTTATACTTCTGTTAATTCCCCTATAGTTGCAGAGTCCCAGTGCAGATGTGCGGGAGTTTGCATGTGCCAGTATTTCCCGGGTGGTGCAGCAGAGTCAGACCATCCCAGGCTTCCTCCAGAGGGATGCAGTGAGGCGCCTTGGCCCCATGCTGCTGGACAGCAGTGTGGCTGTGAGGGAGACCGCCACCGGGGCACTCAGGTGAGACAGGAGTGAATGACACCCATATCAAAACGATATGAGAAGACAATCTACCAAGTAAATGTCAGTGTTTGTATAGGCGAAACTAAACACAGCAACATTGTGATGCAGAAAGACCTCATACGTTTGTTTTCTCACTCAAACAGACTCATTTTAGTCTTTCATTCTCACTAAAGTCATTGTTATGTTAAATGTGACATATTTGTTGCCCAGTTGAAGTAACAGGCCTTGGTTGGTGCAGAATGTGGAAGCAGCTTTCATGACAGAAGATTGACTAGTTTTATATTATATCAGCTGTGTTGGCATGAAATGCACAACAAAAACTTGAGATTGATTTTAAGTGTAGACTTGCAGTCCAGTATTCAGTATCATTAACTGTAAAGACACGTAAACAGCTGATCTAGTTTTGACAGGTTTTTGTTAACATGCAAGCATCCAAATGATGAATCACTCTGAATATTCTATATCTCATACTATCTCAAGTTTGGGTTCAAAACGACATGTAAATGATCAGTAATATGTGTATTGTTTCTGATAACCATCAATACACAGTCAATTGCAAATCACAGTATTATCTACAGTAGTTTCTATGACATTTCCACAAAATTTTGCAGACTTACTATGAGTGCACATTCCACGGACATAGATCGACATTACAGACTGATGAACATATCCAGATGTTGTATTTTTATTGTGTAGATGACTATATAATTTTGTTAAATATAATATTGAATTGGTCATTGTTTAATGTAGGTAATTCATGTTGTGTAACTCAAAAGCAAACATTGGGTTTTTGCTATAAAAGGATGTAAGTTTACAGAGTTCCCAAATTGTGTTTGTTTAGAGCAGGGGTCATCCACCCTGGTGCTACAGAGCCACTATCCTGCAGGTTTTAGATGTTTCCCTCTTCCAGCACACCTGACGGTCGTTATCAGGCTTCTGCAGAGCTTGATGATAGGCTTATCATCTGAATCAGGTGTGTTTGGAAGAGGGATACATCTAAAACCTGCAGGATAGTGGCTCTCGTAGATCAGGGTTGCTGACCCCTGGTTTAGAGTAACCAGAGATTGGTGCTGTATCCACTATCATGTGACCCTGTCTTTCATTTGAACTGTTTTTGTGTCCTGACTGCTCCAACGGTGCAGTCTGGTGCTAAACTTTATGCAGCTTTTACTGATTGATTTTATTTTATGTTTTAAATGTGAAACATAAATCTCAGGTCCTCATGTAGGTCCTTTGTGATCCAGGTAGTGATCTATAAAATAGTATTAATATTACATTAACATATACATGTTCATCTTTACTTCACTCCTTTTACTTAGAGCCTTTGGACAAATTTGCTGTTAACCTTGAAAAAATAACAACAGAGGAAGTATAAAATCTGAAAAGAGATTCTATCAATATTGTATAACAATCTGTCATGTTGAAGAATGTAAAGCTTCCTTTGTGTAAGGAAACATGTCTCCACACAGACTGATTTAGGAGAGTGAAATAAACAATAGACTGCAGTATTAAATGATACATGTGCTTCTATCATTTCACTCTCCTACTTGAACTATGGGGAAGAAAACAAACAAAAAAAATTATTTTTTTATGTGGCGTATGTAAGTGACGAATGCAATGTTTGTCACATATCATCTACAATTAAAGGCCCGACTTTAAGCTGAAATCCGAAAATAACAGTGGCTCAAGGCAACTCTCTTCCTTTTCCTCTACACAAACATACACAACTGTTCCGACTACAAACATCCTTTGATGAAATGATGATTGTGCGTCTGCGAATGTTTCCCCCTGACAGGAATCTGAGTGCATGCGGAGGTCAGGAGGTATGTGAGGACATGGTGAAGCACGACGTCATGACTCCTCTGACAGCACTGCTTAGAGAGGTGAGAATCCGCCGCTGCTTTTCGCTCGCACCATCACTTCGCTTCCCCCACATCAGCAGCTGTTGGCAGCAAATTTTCAACGGAGACTAAAGATATCCACAATTTGTAAAAATGGCTCCACCTACACTAAAATAGATCGACTCCTGTTTAACATTCAACCCCAGTGTTGACCTGTTGACTAGAGTTAGCCTGTTTGAAGAAATAAGCCTTATTTTTTTTACAGAGGTATGCAGTAACTGACCTGCAGGTTTGCAACTTCACCCTTTTAGTTATTTTTTTTTTGTAATCCATGAGCTGACATTGTTCTCTCTCCAGTGCTGTTCGGGGTTTGACACCGCCGCCGTGCTGATGAAAGACCAGAAGAATGCAGTGGAGGACGTGGCCAATGAGGCTGTGAACCTGCTGTGGAATCTATGGTAAGCCCAAGAGGCTGTGAAAGCTGGCTGACAGCTTACATCAGTGTGTTCTTTACCTTTTTGTCTCTACAGGGATGGTTTAGTGCCGTGTTTTCTTTGTCTGGTGCAATAGTTACACCTTGTTCAACAATAGGTTTCATGCATATCAGCTATGAAAGTTCAGTAAATGGCTAGTGTATGCTATTTGTTTCCACATATTTACATGATTATTGAAAAAAACAAAACAAAAACAGGATACAGTGAAGTCACCCACTCCCATCATGCCCTCTCTGCTCTGATTGGTCGACTCCACATGTAGAGAAACCACCTCAAAGAAGAACTCCAGAAAGTGTCAGGGTTTCTGCGGGTCTTTAAAAAGCATTAAATTTGATGTCCAGATGCAAAAAAAAAAACATTGTTATTTATTATTTATTTTGATTATTTAAACACTTAATTTTGATCGAAGTATAGTGGGATGCTTGACAGGCTGAACCTTTTAATTGACTATTGTTTATGGTGAATACACAGTGTCACAAAACCAGATGCTTGGAATGCAACGTGCTGTAAGCATGCTCATGCTGTCGTAAAAGAGCAGAGGGAATATTAGCAAATGTCGGAAAAATGGGAAAATGCAAGTTTCAGT
>JAPTYQ010000018.1:42388495-42435496 GCA_029814465.1 Ostorhinchus cyanosoma
TATATATATATATATATATATATATATATTATAATTAATATATTGAAATAAAGAGATTTAGTTATTTACATGTGGAATAGATTTTAAGCAGTTTAAAGATGATTTACATTTTTTTCTTTTTCCAAGGTTCTCAAAAAGACCCAGTTCCCTAGAAAGGAAGCAATGGATGTGTGCCATCAGAATCCCTCCTGGAAAGGCCTGATAAAAAGGTAATCCTCTCACTTCTCATGCACTTCTTCTGTTTTTTTGTTTTTTTTTTTAATCTCCACATGAAACTTGTATCGTTTTGTATGACAGTTTTTTCTTCAGTTCAAGTTTATTTTACAGTGGCAGACAGTAGATTAGTTAATCTCCTTTAAAAATACTATGCTTTTAAATGAAGTGTTGTATTGTTTCCTGACTAAAGCTACATCTTCTTCGTTCCTTTAGGATGCAGCGGGTGCAGTCTCGTGCACTGACATGCCTCCATAGCATCCTCTCCACCATGGACGCCGAATCTCTGGGAGGAGCATCAGCCCTGCAGGAAGCAGCACAGCACCTGTCCACGCTGGTTTTTGGAGCAGCAGGTCTCACATCTGAATATTCACATTTGAGTTTAGAATGACATGTGAATATGCTCATACAGACAAAAGTAAAGAGCGACTACAATACAAACCCACCATAGTGTTGAGGCTAAAGCAAAGATAATCTAATCCATGAAACTGTTAATACATCTATTAAGTGCCTGTAATAGTATCTTTTTTTTTCTCAGACATATCCAAAGATGAGGAGTTCCTAGAGGCAGTCATCAGTGCCATGCGATCACTTTTACAGATGATTGCCTCAAAAAATATCCCCCAGGTACAGATCGCACCATATTTGCACGTAATGGTACTTCAGTGGGTATTAGATGAAAATAAAATCAAAAGACTCATGAGAGACTATAAGAAACAGTGAACATTAATGCAATTGAGGGCAAAACATTGTCTATTTTTAGTCTTTCCCACGATGCAGTTCAGTAGCATCTCTACTTAGTTTCCTGTTGGATAAGTCTGTTTTTCAGTTTACTCCATTAGCTTATTGATAGATAGATGCATAGATGGATAGACTTTATTACAGACTCATGGTCCACACTAAAAGACATTGTGGAAACCTGCTGCCCAAGATGAGATTAGATTGATAACGTAAATAAAACATTATACATCTATTTTCAGATACTTAAGATTTAACTTCCAACAACAAAATGCCCAAATTGTGTGATGATAGGAAAAAAGATTTAGTCTCTGTGACAACATATAAGGATTCTCACCATAACACAATACTTACTGACTGATGCACTCTAACAGGGAGGCATTTATGTGTCTGTTGTGATCATTTCTGAACAACTGGAACAGACTTCTCCAACATTTTTCCTTGTTACCAGGCTGACGATTTGCATCCCATCCATTCAGTTGTGAATAGATGTCCTGACAAAGGAATTTTCAACTCAAAAGTGCTTGGAGCGTACATACACTGTATACACTAGGGCTTCATTACACATAACTGAGAAAGATGTTGCTGCTTGTATCCTACCAAAATGGTGGAATAACCCTTTATGAAGTGTTAGCCAACCCTCAAGTTAAACTAAACTGCATTGCCAGTTAACATTTAAGTATTGAGCATTTTGGTTTCAGACTCATTAAACTATGCGTGTATCTGTGTGACTGCGTATTCATTTTCATTTTTTTTTTTTTCCAAGTGTATGACCCCCCAGCAGCTGATGAGCCTGAGCGAAGCAGCCACCCGCTGTGATGTTGTCAGTGTAAGAGTCAATGCTGTTGCCATTCTGGGCATTACTGGCAGCACATTAGCCAAAGAGAAGGGCACTGCTGAAACGCTTCAGGTATAAAGTTCCCCCATTTCCCCCCATTTTGAAATATTAGTTCTGCTTCTAACATGTTTTACTCCTTCAGATGATTGGAAGTGCTTTACTTCAAGTTGCCACGAGGGACACTGATCTGGTTGTAAATGGAGAAGCCCTCGATGCCTTGTTTGACGTTTTTGCAGATGGAGATGAGGCAGAGGCAGCTGCTAAAAACATCCAGTTACTACCTGCACTGAAGTCTCTGCAACCAGTCTTTAAGGCCAAGGTACTAAAGTAGAATTTTTCTTTGAGAGTGTTCTTTTTACATTTTTTTGAGTTCAGAAAGAGTTTTGTAGCATTGACTCATCCCCTCCCAAGGAGCTTCTTCCTTTTGTAAATAGAGTTGCTCACAGTGGCCTTCAGGTGTTTCAGTAAACAAAGTACTTTCTGCTAAAGGTCCTAACTGTTAAAGGAAGACACTAGTAATAAACCACTTCTTCTTTTTCTACTAGATTCGTAAAGAGGGAAGAGGAAAGTACACACCTCAGCAGCTTTGTGTGCTAGACAACATCAAAATCAACTTGAGAAGATTCATTGGTTATTTGGAGAAGGTGATGAAAAAATGAGGACTTTTCAGTACTTCAGCATGATCTGTTGGACCTGTGTGACTTTAGCAGACATGCTAACAAGTTGGAACAAGGTGAAAAACGTCATGGTTGCAAAACCATCAAGTATTTATTTCTTAATTTTTTGTTATGGTTTGGTTTCAATGTTTTTATTCTTGAATAATTTACTATGTTCATTAGTAAAATGAAAGGAATGGAATCTAATAAGTATTACTGCATTTGGCAGTGAACTTTTTTTTTCTTACATTCAACTTTAAAGGAATTTAAGATTTGAATTCATATATTTTCATATTCCCATCATAGATCTGAAGTCAGGCAATGCTCTGTGGCCAACTCTTGCAATTTGCCTTTACTATTTCTGACCAATGGTGAGAAACAGAACAACTCATATTTCCTCTTTGCAGGTCTTGATTAGACTAAGATCAACCATTCTATAAAAAGGAGACAGTTTTTTGGGGGGGATTTCAATGTTGTGTAATGGCACAATTATTTTGTTCTGGAACTGGCCTGTTTTAAGTGGAACAATGTCACGGAAGTTGTGGCAAGCCCACTGCCAGCTAAGGTTGTGATGTGATCAAAATAAAACTTTAAAGACAAAGAAGCGTCTGATTCTCACTTTCTTGGAAACTGTATTTGTGTGTGCTTTTCTGTTGTAATCAATAATACTTTGTTAGATAAATAGATAATAATATGCTCTTTGGTGTAATGATCAACCCACTATCCAGAAAGCTGCTGATTCAACAGTCCAGTGTTTTACAATATGCAAGATAGGGAAATAAAGGATTGTGTGTATTCTTCTCATGATCCATATTTTATCATGCTTTTGCCAAACAGAAATTCATTGGCTTCTATTTATAGAGGAAATCGTGACTGTATCATACAAAATGGCTTTTATTTAAAATCTCAAATTGAATACTGTAGAAATGGTCATCAAACTTTTGAGTTATTGGCTTTTTTATATTAAAACCCTGATTTAATAAGTGTTTTCTGAAAGTAGGATTGTGCTAAGTTTTTTTTTAATCTTTCATAACAATGGTGTTTTTTTATTATTACTATGCTTACATATTAGATGAATATTAAACATATTATTGCATATTAGCAAAACAAAAGAATTTGTCCTCAAACTGGTTATTCATATATGTTTACTAATAACTTTGTTAGCTCTAAATCTGAACAAAATGTGCTAAAACAATTCGTGACTTCCACATTTCTGCACAAACAATAGTGCACATATATAACCACCACAGGACAAACAGCCATTGAATTGTTCAGGAAGACATTAACATGTGTTCAAAAGAATCCAGGAAAACAGTCTTTGAACTGCTACAAGTGTTGGAGGTAAGTTACAAAGTATCTCCATGTGAAGTACAGAGAGTGCTGCATCATGAAAAACTGAAAGTCTGTTCTTCAAAGAGGGAGACGCATAAAAATAGGACCAATGGCCCTGTAGCTCACTGGCATGTTCTCTCAAGGATCAATAAGTTGAATATGCGAGGTTGTCAGGTTCTGCCTCTGTGTTACAGTCCTGCGGTAGTCCTGCAGGAGGCGGATCTCCCAAAAGAAGTGAGTGGTATTTAAACTTGAGGAAACGAAAAAATACAAATAAATAAATAAAATCATAAAATGTAATTTAAGCAATCACTGTAACACTAGGACAAAGTAGGAGGCTGACTGAGTAGAAGGTAATGAAAAATTTCACATTTGGAAAAAGTGTTTTTAATCAAAAAAGTGTATGTGAACAAAACCTGATTTAATGCCATTTCATAAACCCTACTGTATGAACATAGAGGACTGATTTAAATTCACTGTTCAAGGGTGGAGGAGGAAAGAATAACAAAGATGGCTCGGTATTACTTAAAGCCGACATTAGACAAAAATAATAAACGTATTCTGTTGTTTTACACCTTATCCACTTTGCTTTAATGCAAGAATAATAAATCAGTTATGTAACAAAAAGCAGTTGTCTGTTGCGTAACAAATGTTTCTCCGCCCCTTTCTCTCGCAAAGCACATGCGCAGTTGCTTCGTATACTCCGCCATTGAGAGACCCACGATCAGGAGGAAAGGGTCAGAGGCAGCTCGACGGGCAGCAGTTGCACGTTTCTCTAGTCTTCAATCTCAACTTTGGCATAAGCTACCATTTTTAACGCTTAACTCAAACTGTCGTCGTATTTCCTGTGGATGATTTGGGCTGACAACCGTGCGTATTGCCTCTACTAAAGGACGTGTTTTAACCAGATTTCTAGAAGTAACGGACAGGGGAGAACCTGAGCTAGCAGCAGCTGTAACCAGGCTATAGCAGGCTAGCTAACGTTAGCTAGCGACCTGGCTAGCTGCACACGAGCTGAGCATTGCTCGGTGGTGGGGTGGGGGGGCAGTGTGCCTACAGTGGCATTTGATGGATCCGAGAATCGCCTGGTTTCAACCAGAACAACGTGGACCCGCTAACAACCTGTGGATGCAGATCTGGGAGACGACACAAGGGCTCGGGTACTTGCATGTAAATAACAGCCTCACCACTGGATCTCCACGCACGTCGAGCCTGAAAGCGATCGTCAACGGGGCGTCGGGAACAGTCCTCACCAGCAGAAACGGGGCACTCAACTCAAACGCCGGTAGCGAGGAAGCCAGGACTCAGGGGATGTCGACCTCAATGGGGGACGGAGAAATAACGGAACAGCGGGACTTTATACCACTGGAAACTAACAGCAACCATAACAACCGGGCAGCTGGCAGGGGCGGTGTCGTTGGAGGGGGGCAGCAGCAGGGCAGCGGGGTCGCCGTGCTTTGGAGGGGACTGACGGACGGACACCCCAACAAAAGAAAAAGAGACAACAAGGCTAGCACTTTCGGATTCAATTCCAGCCTCTTGCACACTGGTGGCGGCTCCAACACAGGAGACGACGATGGATACACGGGCACACCGTGGAAAGTCAGAAACTACTCAGAAGGAATTGTGGGGTAAGAGAGTTTTAACAAAGCCGATTAGATTTACTTTCCTTCTTCTAACCCTCGGAGAGTAGGGAGTAGAGAAACCCAGTGCCCTTTCACAGTGCAAGCCCTGTAGATCAAGTGTACTGAGGCAGGTGAACTGAAAACTAACACTCGGTGACTGTTTCACGTCAGTGTCAGTCACTATGTCAGTATCACCCCACCCACTTTCTTATGTGCACCTATAGGATTTACAATGGATAACTTTACAGGAACTGGTGTGAAACAAGTGGGCTTTTTATTCACATCCAGGGATAGTTATTTAACCATGGACAAATTGTTCCAGCACTTCTGTCTTCCGTTTAGTGCTTTTACAAACACTGAAAAACAGTCTGAGTTGTTTCTTATTATGTTTAAAGAAATATGGAAATGGAGATCTGAATATATTGCACCTCTTTTTGAATTTGAACACGCTTCTGTTTTAAACTCCTTCTAACCAGTATTACATGTTTATCCAAAGGCAACACATTTTGAGCAAAGGAACATGAACACAGCACACCTGTGTAGGTGCCAGCTGTTAGGTAAGGTGACATTTGAGTAGACCGGTCTGTCAACAGTGAATGGCTTGAATGGAGAGGACAAGGGCAGGATGCCCCACAACAAAAGTCACTCCTACTAGATGTGGAGCAAGTCTTTGGTTGTCCTCAAACTTGACAAATGTGTTCAATCATCTGAGGGAGTAAAACACGTTAAAGCAGAACTAGTAAGGCAAATAGTTACTATAATCAGATGTTTTAGCAGCTCAGCTCAAGTACCACAAGTCTATCAGGAGGGCAAATTAGACTTTACCAGGCTGGCTGAGAATCCTTTCTATAGTTATTTATTATTCTTCACTACCAGATGAATTCACAGCAATCACCTTAGCTGTCATTTTTGAAGACCAATTATATAGCTGATAGAAGAGGCAACACCATAACTAGGTATTGGAAGGGCACAGTGTTGAGGTATTCTCACTATTTGTGTCCTGTCAGTTCAGACTGGATTCACTAAAAGTAAAACTGTTTCATTCACTGAAATTGAGATATGAGTAACTGGAGAATTAAGTCACATTACCCTATTAAGTCACACTTCATACACAAGACCCTTAAAAGCTGCATGTGTCTCATTTCCTCAGAAGAAGTTTGCTATGATATCATAAAATATTTTAGTGGGTGTGACTCTGTTTAAAAGGCCTTGTAGGTGCAGAGATTTGTTCCTCCCCCTGTTTCTGTTAGACATGTGCAGACAAGAAGAACACCAGAGTGTGGAGTTCAGTGTTTGGCTGATCCTCATTTATAGTAATATGGAAGTCTCTGTTTGCATAAGGACATTCCTCAGTGATTAGCTCTGCTAATACCAGAACCTGAACCTCAGAGCCTTGATCACACTCGCCACCACTGAGGGTTCTCTGTCTCACTATACACTGTTAATTCACAATGCCAGCATGCTCTGTAGCATTACAGAAAACCTTATTTCGAAATGCACATGTATAGACCTGTGCATGGATGTAAAAGCTGCCCTTGTTAAGCCATAATACCATGTTTTAATCTCTAATGCTCATAATAAATGATTTGCTGCCTCATTACACATGAACTTTGGATGCAGTTAACAAAACAACCCAAGGCACAAATTTAAAGAAAGCTGTAAACTCGTCATTTATGCAGTTGACATGCAGGTGTTTGTTTTTTTTCTTTTTTTCAGTTAGCTACTTCAGGTGATGAGATAAAGAGCTGTTTGCTTCTCTGTAATGTTGTTTCTTGACATGTAAGTGTTGAAAACTACGGCTGTTTGACATGACTCTAAGTCTCATGTCATACCTTGGGCTGAATGTTGTGAAAAGGCATTGCAACTACTTTATACAATATTGTACAATAATATATTTTGTTTTGACTCTAGTTGCCTGGTTAGTCTGTATTTTTTCTCCAACTCAAATATACAAACTGATACTAGTTTAAACACAACTAGTGTGAAGGATTGAATTATTTTCCAGAGTACCTCTTCATGTTTTGTTGAATCCAAAATATCATCATACACAGACCGGACCATTAAATTGATACTTAGACAGGCTGACATTGTGATTGTGATTTGAGTAACTGCAGCATAATTCTAATTTAAATCATTTCATATTCATATAACCATGCACATTACAATGTCAAAATGATTTCATACGTCATTATTTTTCTCCTTTTATTTAAAACCTTTGTGGACATTTTCAGTTAAGCCTCCAGCAGAAAATAAAATATACAAAGGCCACTTTATGTCTGTAGTTGCAAACTAAATAAACAGAGAAGCAGCTCCGGTTAGAGGTGCATGCTTTTTTTTTTGTATCTGTGCTGCATTTCTTGTATTCAGAAGTACCCTGCTCTATTCTGTTATTTGTTTGTGATGCCTTCATGCAACTTTCCAGCCTGTGTCCATCGAATTTGGAGTAGCCCAAAGTGTCGATGTGATTTGTAAAATGAAGTAAGCAAAAGTGTTATATAGAACGATAGATGTGTTCTATTGTCACTCAGTATGTTGTAATATTGCACAGCCCTAGCGAGAAGCAAGAGTGTTGGTTTTTGATAAGCAGACTACTTTGGATTTAGAATTTATAAAAAAAAAAAAAAAAAAAATCCATGAAAACAGATACATAGTTGCTGCAAGTTCTTAGTTGGCATTAAGAGTCTTTGGCCAGATGCTTGCTCTTCTCTTTTTGTACATTCTGATATGGGATGAAAAATTACACCTGTCAACTCAGTCAGGTGAGCCAAGATAAACCTGAGAATATAAACATTGTGTTTTCCACTTGTAAGCAGCAAACAGAAAAAAAATGGTAGGTTTTTTTTCAGGAGACAGTCTCTGCACTATATTTGGCCATCGGGTTTGGCTGGAGAGGCAAAGGCATGTGCTTATTTGTGTTGTACGCCCCTCCAGTTTTTCTGGAACTGAGTAGATCCAATCAAGCAGCCCGCCTCATGATGGAAAAGGATCAGTGCTTACATGCTCCACACGGCTTCACTTCCACAAAACCAAGCCAACCCTCTTAGAAAGAAACCTGAGCTCCTTGTGTAGCTGTCCAATCAGGTCAGAGGTTTGAAGGGAGTGTTTCCACCTCATTTTTTGGTCATGTAAAACAGTTATTTAGATTCTGTATAAGGGCACAGGAAGTCACTATAGCCAGGAAGAGAACAGGCCTGTTTCTGTCCTGCTAAACTGTTTGGAATTCTTTATTGTTTTGTGGGTATTTTGACAAGATGTATTGTATCAAAGGTCAGTTCATTTTTCAGCAGATGAGTGTGATGGCTTTGTTACACTCAGTATTACAGACTTCTCCTTTTCAAAGTTACCCTTTTTTGCATTATATGTATTTTCTTCACTTTATATCTGTGTTCTTACATCTCTAATATTGCCAGTCTACCTGCACATCTTTGACTTTTTCTCCTCATGGACGTTCTAATTTGACTTGGTGAATGGCTTCTCCATGTGAAGCGATTTGGTCTTGTGGCCCAAAATGGTTGTAAAAGACAGAGCAACGTGTACTTTTTAGTGAAGCCTGACATTGGCAGCTAGTTGTGTCACTGGCAGGCTAATGAAACGTTTGGATAATCGCTCACTGATGAGCAGTCCTGGCTCATAGCTTTATTGCCTCCGTCTTTTAGAGATTTACAACTCCCAGCGCACAGATAGCACTTCTGTGACCGAAGCTCCATTATTAGCACTGTAGTTCATCTAGCTTCCACTGGCTTCGACATCTATGTCACGCTCTTCCCTCCTGCGCTGCTCGCTGGTTGGCTCTCAGCCAAAGTGTGCAGGCCTGTGGAGAGAGGAGCCTTCATGCTGGTCCTTTGGACTGTAGGTGAAGTAGGCCCCCTCTAAACAGCACGTGTGGGCAGCTCTCCATAACTCAGCCTTCCCATGTGTAGTGAGGAATGTGTTTTTCTTTTTTTTTTCTCTTCCTGTCCAATGGAAACCCTTCCCATGCTCCAGATGGATACAGTCAGCAAGCAGCACATAGTGTTTTCATAGCCTGTTAGAGGCCATAGCTAAGCACTTGACAGAAAATGATTTTAAAGGCATTTAAAGTGTTCATTAACACACAGGTGACAACATTGTTTTAGGTCAAGAGGTCCCAAAGTTTTTCAGCCCAAGACAAACAGAATATTGTCATGTTCTTCTGACTCAACAATGCAAAAATTCATTATGAGCCGCCATAACGTCTACGTTTTTCAGACTCTTCTGCTTCTCAAATGAACATGCCAATTAAACAAAAAGAACACTAAACACTGAGTTACACAGAGCTAGAAAAATAGTCAGATCCTTCACTTAAATAAGACTCCTTTAAGACTCCAGTGACTCTAGATATCCTGGGTTCAAAATGTTACCGTTTTTAAAAGTTCTAAAGTATTTTTTGGGAAACGTAATTAAAAGTATCAAAATTCAAGGTAGCGACTACTTATTATACTGCCAAAATGAATCTTCTGGTGTTACTTTTCTACTGAATATTATTACAGAATGTTTCTTTGAAGTATTGTAGTTTAACACTTTATAGTCAGTTTTAGATCATTTGTACATGACTGGGTAGTGATTCAATACTGCATCAAGCGTACATTATTTTTCAGTAGAAAGTAACTATATATGTTTAAGTAGCATAAAATGAAAATACTTCTGCCAGTGTGTGGTGGAAAGACAACTGCTGCTTGAACTTTCTAGTTTCCTTCTTTTGTTTTTTGCAAGTTTTTAGGTTTCTTTGTGTTGACCATTTGGTAGTGCATTTTTTAATTAGAGCATGGCACAGTGGATGTAGGTAAAACAATATAAAAAAGAAACTCATTGGGTACACATGGCTCTATGCTTTCAGTGCTTGTCTTAGTGTGGTACAGTTCGGTCTGAGAGACAAAACTCTGGGCAGAGCACACAAACGCACAGACCATAACCCGTGGCTTGTCTAACACGAGAGGAAGCTTTTGATTTGCCTCTATTTCCTGTAAATGTATTTGTGTTATAGAACATTACTGCTGTCAGACAATCATAAAAAGGCTTTTTATTCATCTCTATCACTGTTTGAATCTCTGTCAGACTATTACCCAGCACTAGGTACCAGATCAGCTGACTTTGTTTGAAAAATGTTTTTCTTTCTGCAGTAGGGTATTTATGTGATCAACATTTTGCACATTTACTTAACAGTATGTTATTCCTTGTTCTATTATTACCATCTTTGTAGAGCAGTTGATTCTGTTTTGACCACATTCTCCATTTCGTCACTTAGGAATGACCAAGCAGCAGTCAACAGTATTTGGGCTTGTGTGTAACTGGAGCTGTTTTGTCCCAGTGGCCAACACTTTGCACCCCAGATCAGTTCATTGATGAAACTTTAATGACTCCGTCATCTGCGAGACATCGACACCTCTCTCTCCGTCTGTGGTTGTCCTCATTTTGAAAAGCAGTGTCTGGTGTGACATGTTTGCCTCCTGGCAACCCTGCCTACCTGAACCTTTGCTAATTTGGAGAGTCTATAGACAGAGCGGCATCGGATAACTCGCACTACTGTCTCGTTGCAAAGACCCAAAACTTCAAACCGTTATTAAGGATGGGCTCTTGATCGCCAAGACAGTATGCATACAATCGTCACCAGCTTTTAAAGAAAATATAATTAAAATTGCAGTAAGGGATGATGCCTTATTGATGAGTTCTGACTTTATCCGTTTTCCTCGTGGTACTGGAGAGAGGAAATAAGCCTACTTCCTGTGTAATACTCAAGTCTAATGATTATCTTGCAAACTTTTCTCCCTAACTACGTATGTGACTTAGACGTTCCTCTGTGACGTATTTTTGTGATTTACAATCCAGCTGAGAGATCTGGAGGCCTGAAGGGCAGGTCAGCTCCGTCACACACTGCAGCATCTAGCAGCTCAACACACAGAGACACACACACACACACACACACACACACACACACACACACACACGCTGTAGTGACAGCAGTACACCGAGAACTTAACAGGAAAGTTGTCACCTCACTCATAGATGCCAAGTGCAACAAATCTTTTGCATATTTGGGCAAAAAATACAACCGATCTGTTTATATACAAAACATTGCTTCATACATTTAGCATGCCAGTAATCTGGAGGCCACCCTGGAGATTAAAAGTGACTGGCAGACATTTTTAATAAATAAATTTCATAAAAATTGTATGTGAAAAGGTCCGAACATATACGGATGTGCTGCGGTTTTCAACACTGTCAGAATACTAATGGAGAAAACAAATCCTGCTCACAGTTATATTCTTAAAAATGATGAATGATAGACTACTGGCTTTTGCTGTTAGTAATTATTTATGACATTTGTTTCATATTACTGTCATAGGACAGTCAGAGTCTATGACAGTGTATGGTTCAAAACAATGCCGTTGCACTTTCCATATAAATATATATATTGTATATTAGTTAGCCTTTGCTTCCAATTGGGGGGAAAAAGCAAAGCAAATAATTGTGTTCACATTCAAGCCATAGCCCTGAAAAAATAACCAATGAGAATCCAGTTAAAGTACAGAATCCATAAGCAGTATTGATGTGAATAGTCGTATCGATACGTTCTCAGCGATTCCCATCCCTAACTGCAATATAACCAAGTGTAAGAGAAGCATTGTGATGTTACCAAAAAGCCCTGGTCTCCAGATGCAAAGAACACACTTTAGAATGATACCCAACAAACTCCAAACATTTTTATTGCTGAAAACCGAAACTAAAATATACATTCCAGTTAAAGATGACATATAAATGACCCTAGCACAAATGATCAATAATGCAAATTGTTCAGTCCTCATATTAATGTGTTGTGAGTTTTCTGTTTAATGTATAATCGCTTATCATTGTGTCATGTTATTATTTTCCAAACAGCTCAAATGAATGATTATTATTGTTTTAGCAGTGCAGCGCTTATCCATTTGAGACTACTGTTTACTGCTGCAGAAATGTTATATAATAATGCTGTGAGTGTAATGAGAAATACAGTAAGAGGTTGTATGTCTAGAAGTATAAGCACTAAAACAGTTATTAAATAGTTGCATTCACCACCACTTTTGTACTATTTTGCCAAAATATGTGAGCAGTCAGTAAGTAGTGCTCAGTGTGATGCGACAATAGGCCCTTTTTCCTCCATCCTACCCAACTTAACAGATGGCTCTCATTCACATGAAGGCATTTCAGCACCACACCCAGCCGAGCCTTTCTCCTTCTCACCAATTTTCTATTTCACCTAATGCTTGTGTCCAGCCTTTATACCCATAATGTTTTATTTTAAGCTTCCCCCTCCTTCTCTCCTGCCCTTTACCTTTGCTGTTTTCCCCTCTTTTTGTCCCGTAGATCATACCTTTGAACATGCTTCAGGCCGAATTAGACCTCTATGACAAGGTGGTGCGGTGACTTTGTGGGAACAGAGAGCTTCCTACTGAAATGTTAGAAATGTAGACAATATAGCAACTAAGTTGTTTTGTGTTCTTGACACAGTGTTTGTGTCAACAGAATGGTCCGAGTTCTGATCCAGTTATACAGACATGGGTTGTATATTAGAGTGTTGGATTTTGCCATTCAGACATTATGACTGCATTGAACTCAGCAATGAACGTATGGATTTCACTAAACCATAAAATACTTAAGAGCTATATAGGATCAAGGGGAGTTTTAAGCTAAAATACTTCTTAGTCACCGACAAGAGTCAATGAGTATTTAAGTTGGACTAGGGGTATGGGGTGGGGGTGGGCCTTTTCAGTGCCTTCTGCTAGTTTGTCAGTCTACGTTGAGGTTATATATTAAAGATTTTTATCATGGCTTAGAAGTGGCTGCTTGTTAATATCCAGTCTTTATATGCTGCAAGCAAATGGGTACATCATCTTCACTTAGCTGTCTGACGGCAGAAAATAAGTAAACAAGATTATTATTATGGAGAATAGCTGTATTCAAACACAGTGGATGTGAGCACATAGACGGGATTAAACAGACGTACAATAGTGTAGTTTAGTCTGTGTGGCCATGAAAGAATGAAGCAAAATGCACTGTGAGATTCCCAGTTTCATCTCTTTACATTTACGCTGCAATCCTGAAAATGTGTTAGACTTTGATGTGTTAATCTAGAATGTTGACAAGCATTAACTAAACTTGGTTGTGTTCAGTTTTTTAGCTCAGTCTTGCCTCGCATATGCAGAATGTTGTCATGTGCACCTCAAATGAGGCAGAGATACCGGAATTTGTTCAGGTGTGTCTGATGGTTTGTAGGTGTACCTGAAACAAGGGGAAATACATGATTTAAGAAAGGATATAGTTGCATAAAGACACCAATGTGTGTATCTTTTTAAAGGCTGTTCATTTGTGAGTAGTAGTTATACCACAGGAACCAGAGTGTCTTCTTCATCCTCTTCTTTTCCTTTGGGCTGTTCCCTTCATGGGTCGCCACAGTCAATCATTTTCCTCCATTTAACCCTATCCTCTGCATCCTCTTCTCTTGCACCAACTACCTTCATGTCCCCTTTCACTACATCCATAAATCTGGTCTGGGATCTTCCTCTAGACCTCCTGCCTGACTGTTCCAGCCTCAGCATCCTTCTACCAAAACATTCACTATCCCTCCTCTGTACATGTCCAAACCATCTCAGTCTGGCCTCTCTGACTTTTTCTCCAAAACATCTAACATGTGCTATTCCTCTGTACTCATTCCTGATTTGGTCCACCCTGGTCTCTCCCAAAGAGAACCTCAGCTTCTTAATCTCTGCTACCTCCAACCCTGACTCCTATCTTTTCCTCAGTGCCACTGTCTCTAACCCATACAACATGGCTGGTCTTATCACTGTCTTGTACACCTTTCCTTTCATTCCTGCTTGACACTCTTTTATCACAGTGTCTGTGAATAATGTGAATTCCAGGCAGTGACACCCAGTAACTAAGATCCTCACATCAACATGTGTGTAGAACTGTCCAATGATAAAGCCTTTCCTTTAAGCCAGAGGTATCAAACTCATTTTAGCTCAGGAACCACTTTCAGCCCACTATGATCCAAAGTGGGCCCAACCAGTAAACAGTGAAAAAAGTACAATTGCATTATGTAAGTGTTTACATCTACAAAGTTTCCTTGCAAATGTGAATAACATGAACAACCTAATATGTCTGAGGAAAAGCATTTGCAATTTTAACAATATTATGCCTCAGCATGTCATTATACATATGCATTACAAATTACAGATCACAACGGATCTACAAATACACAAAACATTTAGTAATGGGCAGAATGTTGTTAAATTTACATTTAGGTTTTCAGGTGGTTCATATTTGTTCTGGTTATTCACATGTATTGTAGTTTGTAAATGTTAACATAATGTAATTTTACTATTCTTCCACTAAAACATAGAGAACAATTTGTAGTTGCCATTATTTATAGTTTCTTATGATAGTATTTTACTGGTCCAACCCACTTGAGATCACATGGGTATGTATCTGGCCCCTGAACTAAACAGATGTTAAAATCCTTGATTGTCAATATCTTCAATTTTTGCATTTCACAAATTCTTCCATGGACCGGATTGGACCCTTTGGCGGGCCGGTTTTGGCCTGTGTGCCATATGTTTGACACCTGTGCTCTAAACCCTTCATTATTTCATTATGTTGTTGCACACATTACAAAATGATAACTAGTGAAGCTCCTGGGTTATATGCAGCTCTCACTGAGTGACATTTCAATACCACCTGAATTGTCACCTGGTAGAATTTGTATAAGACTAAGACATTTAAAGACTTCTATGATCTTTTTCTTTCCTCTGAGAACTTCAGTTGTACAGAAACCTGTTCCTCTAGATTATATAATATTACTATGAGAGAAGCAAAAGGGATTATCCAATAAGCAGCGTCAAGGGCCCTTGTGTTCCCCAGGCTGTCAAAAGACTGAGATGTAACTTGATCCTGGGAAGGTGGGGCATGAGATGTGATTTCTATGCCTGCTTCTGTCACGTGACAGCAGGGGAGCAGCACTGACCCGTTTGCTGTGAAATGAAACCTAGTGCTGCAGAAGTAGAGTGGAAATACTCACGTTTGAGTGAGATTAGGATAAAAGAAGATTACTACATTGGAAATGGAGATGATGGGGAAAGAAAATCATTGTTAAATAAGGCCTTCTTTTAGGCTAGATTGAAATACACTGGAGCTGAGAGCTGAATGGAAACCTATGATTAGTTTTGTTTAGCCTTAAATGAAACCTAATGTTTCTAGGGTGGAGGAGCCCAATGACTGGCTTTTAGAATAGAGTATT
The DNA here is from genome assembly GCA_029814465.1 of Ostorhinchus cyanosoma. NCBI lineage: Eukaryota > Metazoa > Chordata > Actinopteri > Kurtiformes > Apogonidae > Ostorhinchus > Ostorhinchus cyanosoma. Next base: position 42,404,186 of record JAPTYQ010000018.1, read on the forward strand.
GTGGTATGTAGATACTGGATCGTGAAGTCATTAAATTGTCTCGTGCTTAGAGGAAGTACAGGAAGTAGATGTGAAACAATACCCACTGGAGGTAGTGACTGTCTGTTTGCAGTGAGTGCTGATAAAGGAAAATGTGTCACAACATAGCATTATAAATGAAGGTGGTGTTGCAAAGATGGTTCGGCCTATAAATGGTATTCTTCAAATGCAAGGCAACATGGTACAGAGCCATGGAAAAAGCACATTATCATTTATGTATAAAATGTTTTTACTTTAGGACTTACTTTAAATGAAGCTCAAGAAATGTTTTCAACTCATTTTGTAATGGGAATTCAATGCGAGGATAGAACCAGTTGGTGGCTTTTACATAAGAGAAGATTTTCCTCCATGAGTACTTTGTTGTCATCTCTTCATCATGCCATTCCCTCTTAACTTACATTTTCTCTTTTTATGCAAAGTCTGTTTCTGTTTCATTTTATGTTTTCATTACATCACACTAGTACACCGAAAACCTGTGCAACATTTTGACCCTTTTTCCTGGTTAAAAAATTTACATGCACAGGGTTGATGCAGCAACTTTGCATGAAGGATATTTCCTCGAAGGTCTCCATAATGACAGCTGATTGTGTGTTTTTTTTTTTTTTTCCCGGATGGCTGGTGGACTGTCATTCTTACACAACCACTTCTGTACCTTGGGTTTTTAGAAGGCTGTGTCTGCACCCAAGAAATAATATAGGTGAAACACAGTCGGCTTCAACTGCTGAGAGGTGAAGAGTACTTGTTACATAAAACCCAGACAACAGACACACACATACACACACTGCTTTTTAGGGTGTACCAAACAACAGTTAGCTGGTGTTAGTGGCCACCGGTGCTTGTCTTGTTGAACTTGTGGCGTTTGCGGGCTTTATTTTGTTTATTCGTAAAACAAATTATGAAATTTCCCTTATGTCTTACGACTTAATGGTTTTATTCTAGATTTGATTGTTCTTTTTGTCTATTTCTTTGTGTTTGTTGTCTTTTTGTGTGCACAGAGAATTGTCTGTGTTCTTATGTGTATGCAGACTAACTAGAAAAGGTCAGTGTATGTGGGCAGTGTGTCCCGTTCCAAGGACAAATATGGTACTTGGCCTGCCCTTACACACTGCAGGTTTTGTAGTGACAATACACTGAGGCACAGTAGGGGTTGCATTTTTTTTTGTTTTTGTTCTGCTCAGTACTTATACTGAAAAAAAAAGAAGTGATTGCTGCAGAATATTGGGAACTTTTTATAACACTCCTTGGACAAAGTTTTTGGAGTTTGTTTTCATGACCCCTTTTTATTTTCAAGTAATAATTAACTCACAATCTTATCAGTAAAAAGCAGTCCATATAGCATTTTTTAATCTGTAGTCGGGGAAGTTCAACTGTTCACCTAAGTGCTGAGCCATTTTATTGATCGTTAGTAGGACTGAACAGTTATCTGAATATTCCTTTTGGTGATTTTTTTTGTTTTTTCTGAAAGTATTCATAGAACTCTGCCACTCCTTGAGATACCCGTTCTTTTTTATTTGCCAAGGGAAGGCTGTCTTTTTCTGACAACACCCTGATTCGCGTTGTTTTTACTGTGCATACTGCACATTCATCAGTGGAACCTACCCAGTCACTTCAGTGTAGTCCTGGGCAGAATGACCGAAATTAACCTAATTGTATCATAGAATTATTTAACAGTCTGTGATTTCACAGTATATCATGTTAGTTTTATTTAGCTTAATATGATTCTTTTTAATCTGATAATTATTACATGAGTGGGCCTTTTTTTTTAAAATAGGTTTTTCTACTGTCAGTAGGAATTTGCCCCCCCCAACAAAAAAAATAACAAAAAAAAAACAAAAAACAGGATGCATCTTAGTAAAGACTTGGGTTTTATAAAACGGCTGTAGAATTTTTAATGTGCAAACTGCAACATAGTCAATAAATAGCTAAAAGTTAAAAAAAAATAGTCCCACTACAGACAATCCAGATTTAGTTTTGTAAAGGAGTAACTATTGATACAGTGTGTGTCCTTGCATAGAAAGATTGTTAGTGTACTTGTAATATGACAAACTGAATAAGCTGTTTTTTGCTACAAAATTATAAGAATCAACTTTCAAAATTGTCATTTAAGAATACACTTTGTAGCACTTCTTGTGCCAAACAATTGTTGTTTGAGCTATCCCTTACTCTGTCAGTGTCTGAAAAAGTCACGCAGAACAGGAAATGAAACCTGGTGTGCTCTTTTCATCCAGAATATTGCCTTGTGCTGCTTGAGTATAGTTAGGATCCATCAGTGCTTTAGAATGAACTTTTTTAGATATCACAGGCTATCTAAAAAGTTTATTTGACGTTGATGATCGAGAGGAAACAAAGAAACAACCTAAAATTGGTCTCCTTGTGACATCCTGATTCTAAACAGAATAGGCTAAAACATACTTTATCTTGCCTAAGACATCACTGCTATGTTATTTTTACTCATGTTATCCACAGATTGCACCTTTTCTTTTGTGTGCACATTTCTTACGGATGCTGTGTTCTACACAGGTTGCATGAGGAGATCAGTGACTTCTATGAATACATTTCTCCACGTCCAGAGGAGGAGAAGATGAGGTTGGAGGTGGTGGACAGAATCAAGGGAGTCATCTACGACCTGTGGCCCAGCGCTGAGGTACGTACCACCCTGTAAAAAAAAACCTGCATTCATCTGGTTTGTATTCTTTGTGCAAGCATGTGACAAACCTGATTTTTATAGTCACCTTAGTGTGGGAATTGCTCCCAGCTTTTATTAGAAAATCTTGGCTCTGATTTAAATGCTGTTTTAAAGGTATGTCATGCATCACTGGATGTTAGGTTTTGGCACAGACAATAGTGATAATCTGTAAATGGGTCACCCTGCACAAGGCAGTTGGTGTACTGGTTGTGGACAGTGGCTGCAGTAATTTACGACACTCACTTGCCACCACCATAGTAAATTGAACTGCGTATGCGATGTCTAGCTAATGACTGTAAGCACCAGCCTTTCATAAAACATCCTCTTGTTTTCTGTTATCTCTCTGTTGCACAGTAAAGTGTAAGGGCCACATTATCAGCTGCACCTCAGGCGTTCTGGTACCTACTGACTTTGATCCTGCTGATAGAGCAGCGTGCCAAAATGTGCGCCGACTTCAAGCTTAGCGGCACCTAAATTAAGGAGCAATCCTGCCCAGATTTACGTCTTTTCCACTGGAGCCAAGGGAGGGAGCAAGCACAACATGGTTATCCACTCAGTGTGTTGTTAGTTTTAGCTGATGAGCTTACATGGGTAGACATCCACTGGGCATTTAGGAGGGTTTCTGCAGACTGTTGTCCCCACACAGAGTCATGAATTTGTCTGATATCTACAGGAAGCAGTCTAGCTCCTGTTGGGTTGGAAAAGTTTTGTTCAAGAGTGACATTAAACAGATCTCCCCTCTGTGGTCACGTGTGCTTACCTCACCGCACACAGCAGACCTGAGTAAACCGTATACAGTCATTCACAAACACAGCTCTGCAATCAGCTTATGCTCGGACATGTGACTCGGCTGTAAACAGTGTATAGTACTTGTCGACGTGGGGAAGAGGTTTAAAGCAGTAAAGGGAGGGTCAAGGCTTATGTCTATTTCTGTTCTACGCCCGTTTGTGCCCCGCTCAGCGGTAGGTTTAAAGGCAGACTGTCGGGCTTACTTCAATCAGACTATTTTGCATGTAAACAAACTAACTCCTCATGGAATTCAAATAAAGTGTTATTTTTCTGGTAACACACCTATGCAGATTGTTTGGGCTTGTTATTAGATAAACATTACAATGTCAAGCAGTAAAGTACTAAATGTGCACCTTGAAGAACAGGTTTATATAGTAGCAAAGCTCAGTGTGAGAAAATTAAAGTGACAAAGATCACGTGTCTAATGTGTATAAAATGTTTAATGTGTAACCTATTTTGATCTTCAGATTATGAATATTATTTCTTAACAGGGAAAAAACATTGACAGATATTGTATGTGTGATTTTTTTTTTTTCTTTTCTCTTTAGGTTCAAGTGTTTGGGAGCTTCAGCACTGGTCTTTACCTGCCAACAAGGTGAGCCCTTTGGCTTCCTAAACCAGCCTAGACATTTAAACTTGATACTTGATGTGTTTCATCAAGCTGTGGCTGAACTGGCCTCTTACCAACATACAACACCTGGCTGGTCATGATACTTGTCTTTTTTTGGGGATTTTGGTTTTTAGTCAGTTTAGATGTTGAGGAATCGTCACCATCACCACACATAGGGCTTACATAAACACACAAACAAACACACATCCTCCTATAAAGGCCAAGTACACAAACAGACACACGTCACCTGGATTAGACTATGAATGGGACTGGGCTTTGTGTGAGGATTAATGCCTGTGTGTTGTTAATTTGCTGTGCATACAGTATGTGTTTGTAAATGTTTTTGGTGTGGCGCCTAAGTAAACACTGTGACGATTGTGACATGGAGAGAAATCTTCTGTTTGTTCCTTGGTGTGTATATTTAATTTTTGTTTATGTCCCTCACTTTTTCCACCAGTGACATTGACCTTGTAGTCTTTGGGAAATGGGAGACACTTCCACTCTGGACGCTGGAAGAAGCTCTTCGGAAGAGAAATGTTGCAGATGAGAACTCTATTAAAGTCTTGGACAAAGCCACTGTAAGATTCTGCAAACATACATTGTGTTTTACACTTATGTTCTACATTTGATGAGGATTTATCACAGACAGCAGCAAATTTCATTTGCAGTAATGATTAAAAAAAAGCAAGTTTTGCTTTGATAAGTCAAGTGTGTGAAATGTACTACACAGGATTTGCTGCTTCTATCTTTTAATACCATTTAATTGGCATAAACTGACATTAGAAATTATTCAAGTTTCAGTTGGATTATGATATGATTATAATAACTCTTACAGGTATGATTATAGTTATCATCAGTTGCTGACAGACATGTTTAGATCGTTAAAGTTCAGAAACTCAGTTTCATTATCAATAAATCACATAGTACAAGGTGCTGTGACAGTTCCAAAACGATGAGTAATCTGCTCTGGTTTGTGTATTTACACTGTTGTATGCCTTAAATGATTTGCCCTAATTTGGAGAAAGGAAAGCATGTACTAAGTTTGAATCCTATATAAATGTATAATTATATATTTTGTACTATTTAACATTTTAAGAAAAGGAAATTGGGTTTTGCAACAAACAATATTTTGTTCCAGATTTCTGCCTAAAGCTATCCCAACCTGTGATTAGCAGAGATTTGTTATGTGTTTAAACCCTGCATTTGAATAGGATTTCTATTTCCACTTGAGTTTAATTTATTTTAGGAATTAAAAGGTTTACTACTTTTTTTTTTCTTTGTGTTTTTCCGGTTTCCCTTTTACAAGGCATAGCCGATTAGGAATTTAAATATAGGATTACAGTTAAGGATTAGACCCATGTTCCACGCTGGGGCTTGTCTGCATGTCTAACATGTCAGGAGGCACTGGGGCCAAGTCTGGGATTTCTTGTGTCTCACCATCACTGTCTGTGTTTCTAGGTTCCCATTATCAAACTGACAGACTCTTTCACGGAGGTCAAAGTGGACATCAGTTTCAATGTGAAGAGTGGAGTTAAAGCCGCTCGGCTCATCAAGGAGTTCAAAGAGGTGCTGTATGCAATGCTACCTACAAGCTCATGTTGGGTGTTGTTTTTGCAATGTTTTCAAATCTACTCTTTTTATAAATTAAAAGTATTAAATTAATCAAAAATATTACTAATTATAAATGTATTTTCTTGTGTGGCTTATTTCACATTATTTCACAACACATTAACTTGAATTTGTGTTGCTAACAATGTAAATTTTTTAAAAATTCTATTCTCTGGGTTTTCAAAGCCTGGCAGTTTGACGCCTACTGCTGGACCTGTTTGAATTTAGATGATTAGTCTAACCTCTAGAGGGTGCTATAGATACAAATAACCGTTTTATAGAATGTTCTTAATGTGTCTGTGTTTTGTCCTGCAGAAATACCCTGTGCTGCCTTACCTGGTCCTGGTGCTGAAGCAATTCCTACTGCAGAGAGACCTTAATGAGGTCTTCACTGGGGGAATTGGATCATACAGTCTCTTCCTCATGGCTGTTAGCTTCTTGCAGGTCAGATACACTTATCAGTTTATGCCTTTGTTACTTACTTAGCTGAGGTTTTCTGCTTATTTGTTAAGTATTTCTTCTTATTGAGTCAGCTGTAACTGCATTTCCACACCTCTAGCAGCAGTAAATATCTGTGAACCGTTTTATTCTGAGGCCTGGCTCACATTACAGGAGTTTTGAAATCCTGCCCATTGTGGAAGTAAAGGTGCATGACACGCGTGAGGGGATTATTCATAGTTTTAGCTCTAACAAGTACAAACTACAAGATTTGAAATGACTGTATATCACACACTGCAGGATATTATTACAATGATCAAGCAAAATGGGGACCACACCACCTCACATAAGCACAAGGGGACTTGGATGTAAACTGTTGCAAGTTTTGAAGCGAGAAAAAAAACATAAACAGAGGGTTAAATTGAATTATGATGAAGAAACAGGTAGAAGTTTGTAAGAAATGGAGTTGTGGTTCCAAGTATCAGTTTTAATTTCTTTTAAAAGTAGTATACTCGCTAATGTAGTAGTATGCTAGCTAATGTTGGTCTCAGCTGAATATGGGTAAATTTATCTGTTATGCAAAAAGTCTGTAAAAGGACGCATTTCTATTTAAAACCATGAATGTGCCCAATAGATTAAGCATTGCTTCCAAACTTGGCAGCAGCTTGTATATCCCAGTAATACTGCAAACGGAGAACAGTAGAAATTTCACTGACCCCTACTTGTATCATATGGTTTTCTAGCTTCACTACAGGGAGGATGTGTGCAGTCCCAACATCAACATTGGTGTTCTGCTCATTGAATTCTTTGAGCTCTACGGTCGCCACTTTAACTACCTGAAAACAGGAATCAGGATAAAAGATGGAGGCTGCTATGTTGCCAAAGATGAGGTTCAAAAGAACATGATGGATGGATACAGGCCGTCCATGCTCTACATTGAGGATCCACTGCAGCCAGGTATGACCACAAAAAAAAAAAAAACAAGATTGGAAAGTAGTGACCAGGCTGTCCTGGAAGGTCATTTTTTCCCCCCAGCCAATCAGACAGCCTTAGTGACCCGTGTTATTGCAAGATCAACCATTCAAGTGAATCTTTCAATGTTTTTACTTGAATAATCATTTTTAGAATAGTTAAGTGGATTTAAAGTCATAATTGAAAGTAACACAAATTGATCACTTTTCCTGTTGTTTCATAGATAATGATGTTGGCCGAAGTTCATACGGTGCCATGCAGGTGAAGCAGGCATTTGACTACGCTTATGTGGTGCTCAGCCACGCTGTGTCACCCATCGCCAAATACTATCCCAATAATGAGACTGAGAGGTAAGAGCTTGAGGAGAGCAGTTCCCTGATTATCATTTTCCCTTGCTACATATTTTTCTGTTCTCAGAAAATATGCATTTGGTAGGAGATGGTCTCCCATCAGCACAGTCACTGATGGCCTTTTACTGTTTTATACTTGTGATGATTCATACAGACTTGAATGTCTCGTGCTCAGCTCAGTGCTGCAGAGGTTGTGTGGTGATATTGTTTGCTTACAGACTGATGTATGAACAGGTGCTTTCCTAATCCCCCCACAGCATACTGGGCCGAATAATCCGGGTGACTCAGGAAGTTGACGAATACAGGGAATGGATCAGAAGTAACTGGGGGAACCCGTCTCAGAATGAGCTGCCACTCAACAGTATGTTAAAGTACTTAAGGAATTATGTAGCTTTTTAGAGCTTGTCAAACTTTCTTTTGAATCATCATGATCATTTATTCCTGTCATATTTTTGTAGGAAATGACGTCACGCTGTCTCAGCAGCTTGATGAATGCAACAACAACGTCCCAGATGATGATGATGTTGTGGTTCTTCCGTCGGCTCCTCACAGTAAAACGTCCTCCAACTCCTCTTCTCCATCCCCATCTCTGCGCTCTTCTCCCTCCTCTTCCCCACTGTCACCTTCCTCTTCGTCTTCCACCTCCAGTTCCAGTGACGCGGTCAGTCCTACAGATATACAGGCAGGATTTTGCATGCAGAAATGTGCCCTTAGGGAGTCATTTGTCACTAAGTTGGATGGTTGAGTCATGGGATGTTTTTCTGTTTCCACAGGACTCTGATGGCACACCATGTAAGACAGCCAAGCAGCAGTCTGCTAGAGGATCTAGCACCCACAGAGAAAAGTCTGCTGCTGTTGGCAATCATCGAACACAAAGCCACACTACCAGCACTCCACCTGGAAGCAACAAAGGGGGGAAGGTAAGCCCAGCATTACATTATATCAGTATATAGAAGTGGTGATCTGTAAAACAATGTGTTGGTGAAAACTGCATTTAAAAGTGAATGCAAACATAAACTCTAATGTTATGTTTCTGTTCCGTTTCCAGGCCAGGATGTCTCGAGCCCACCACAAGAGCGGCCACCACGGGCAGCAGAGCTCATCCAGCACCAAAGGTCATCAGAGCAACAAGCCACACCACCAGGGCAACAGCAAGAAAAGGAAAAATGTGCGAGACTCTACACAAGAAGACCTTTGCAGATAGGGGTGGACCCCCCCCCCTTCCCCTGTCCTCGTCTGCAACTGACTGTCCCACTTCTGCTGCCAGACTTCAGCCTTTGGAGGTTGTTAGTAGTATTAAAACACCTACAGTATCTATTTCTGACAAGCTTTGGGGGATGACGAGCAACAATTTCTAGCAGAAAAAAAAGAACAAAAAAAAAAGAATTGTTTTAGGAAATGGGGTTTAATTTTTTTTGGACCTGAAATGAAATCACAAAGGATAGATGCTCATTTGCTTCCGAACAGCGTCTTTTAGGGAGCAGTTTTCCCACAGCCAGCACCTACGCAGCACGCCTCTTGCGCCTCCTGCTGTACAGGAATAGACAGGTCAGGTGACTGGAATCTACTCTGGAGCAATACCCGGAACTGCTGGCTCTACTTTTCAAAGAAGAAAATAAAAATTTTATCAAAAAAAAGAAGAAAAGGCAAATGGCTTAAAATGTACAAAAACAAAAATGTTATGTTGAACAAAATGTACACAGATTTTTTAAGAAGGTAATCTACAGATGCAATCAGTAAGAGTGGGACAACTTATGCATGATATTTCTTTCTGTTGGTTGATTTTTCTGTTGGTTTAATCTGTTTTGGTATGTCTAAACAGGTTATAGAAAGATTTGTACAAAAATGCATAAGCAAAAAACCCTTGAAAAAACACAAAGAAGAAATTGTTTCATATTACCTTTTTACAAGATATACCGATCGAAGACATGTAAACGTGTACATCTTGTGCCCCCAGCTTTTTGGCAAGAACCGAGAGCTGGTTTGGGTCCCATTGCCAACATAAATCATCAGCATCTACTTTTACTCCTGGTTGCTCTCTGTGAGTGTGTTACAGTGTTAACATTTAGCCTTCAGTGAGCCAGTGCTCACATACAGCCCTATACTAGATGACTGGATGGAGCCTGATCTCTTATCCAGCTCAATAGCACAGCCACACCAGTTAAGAGGCTTGAAAACTATGGGCCCTATTTTTGTGGCTGCGCAACGACCAGAGCAAGCAGCGCACAGACCGCTTGGTATTTTCTTGAACTTGAACTCCCCTTAGTGCATATGTGAAGTATTTTGGTGAATGGGCAGCACATTGTGCACAGCAGAGACAGAAATGGTCAGCTTTTATTTATAAGTAAATGATAGATTGTAATTGTAGCGGTCCTCAGAACCTTGTCCTTCACTTTATTAATCTCAGTCGTCTGAATTCTGCAGTCTCTGATTTTTACAAGTGCCATGGTGTGAACTTCAAGTATCGCATGTAAATGACACCAGGCTACATTATGACCACACAAACATCTGTACATCACACCAGTCTGTGATAATGGGGCTCCTCACTTGCATCATGATTGTCTTTAACTTTCTTTTCAGCAAGTGTGGCATTTCAGATTTTCTCCTAAAAAGATGGTGCAAAAGCTGCTGTGTTGTATTTGACTATTAAACCGAGGTGAATTTATTAGATCGAAGGATAAAAATGCCTAATATTTGTATTTCGGAGGTCATAATTACTGTAAATGATGCACCAACTGCCTCTGGTTACAGATTTACGGTGTTGTGTTTTCTCATAGTACAGTCTTCAGCACCCGTCAGAAAACGGTATGATCTGGAGATGCAGTTTTCAGTAACTGTAGTGAGCGGCTCAGCTGTTAAAAGAGCTGGGACCGGCTATGAGGGAATTTATTAATATTCCACTTCACCCAGCCACTTTGCACTTTGTGCAGCAGACCAAAATAGCAGGTGTGCTTGGCACCCACGCAGTTGTGTACACATGATCTACCATTTTGCACAGGTCGTAGCGCTGGCAGAATTAAAATAGGGCCCAAAAGGTTTAAATTAGGAAGGGGTTGCTAATGGTTTTATTGAAAAAAAAAAAAAAAATCCTACACTTGAAAAAAACAAATGTGTTAACAAAACAACTGTGGGTGATAATCTGTTGGTAATTTACCTACTACAAATCATTTGTATTTGTTAAATGTATTTATTTTTTTATTAATTATATGAACATAGTAAGGATATATGTATTAACAGTAGAGCCCATATCTTTGAGGTCCTATATTTGACATAGGATAAGTTGCTGGGAGGTGGGTACAGGTATCTTCAGGTACAGTCAAATGCCACCATTATTTCATTAGGTTTTTTTTCTCTGATTGTTGAGTGACCAAGTTACTTTGAGAAGTTTGAGAGACCATTTTACAAGTCATATGATGAGAATATTGTTTTAATATGTGGCTGGTCTACTTACTTTAAAAGGGAGCTTTTTCTTTTTTAATTATCATAGAAACAAACACTTCAATATGTCAAGCTCCCCTCATGTTGCAGTACAACAACTAACCTATAGATGGAGTCATTGCTCCAGTCTAAATCCACACAGTTTGAGCTTGTATACTGCATTTGGTGAATGGTTTGTCTTATTTTTGTGGTTAAATTACATGTAATAATTCTGTACTTAAAAAAAAAAAGAGCAGCTGTACTTATACAATCTGTTCAGCTAGGTGCTTGTCTGGATAACACACCAAAGCACATTGCAACTCCTTATTCTGTCTCTAAAATATAACACAAGTTTCCCACACACATACAGGTCAACATAACACGTAGCCAGCAATAACACCTTTAATTCCACATCCACTCCATTCTTAAACAACCAGAAATATCTGAGCAGGTTAAGACCGAAGCACATTTGATGATACCGTGCACTAATTTAAGAGCCTAATGTGTTGAGTGTTGACATTTTATTTTGGCCCATTCCATATTCATTGCTATGGTTGTAATGCAGTATATAAGCGCTTGTCTTGTGGTAGACGGACAATGAGGAAGGTGAATAAGTTAGCCGTGCCATCTGAATGTCCTCTGACCCTCTCTCCAATGCAGGAAGGCTTTAGTTGAAACCCAACTGTACTCATCTGAAACATTGTTTCTCTGCAGCTATTACAATTCATGCAATAAAACAATACAACTAAAGCCTGTGTGGAGATGTTTTCTGCTCTGTGTGGAGTTTGCACACTGTGATCTACCTGCCAGGGGTGCCTCCAGGGATTTTGGGGGAAAATATATCCCTTTGGGCCCAACAACTTCAGTGTACTCAAAAAACATGTAAATCAGTGGTTCCCAACCTTTTTTGGCTTGCGACCATATTTCAACATCACACATTTCTGATGACCCCAGACATTGAAAATGGAGATTTTTTTTTTTTGCTAAAATTAATTTGTTTTTGGTCGAGTAACAGTTTGCTGTATTATGTTGCAAATAAACGTTGATTTTAGATTACATTCTGTCTATATAATGTATATAGGTGGAGATTACTGCACAAAGTGAAATCTGATTTTCCTTGGTCAGGATATGTACAGTCAGTCCAGCTTGTATAACAATTAATACTGAACAAACAATAACTCAAACTATGAATTATAAAAGAGCTGCAGCATCTGAAACTGACCAAAATGAACATTTGACAGATAAACAGAATCACAATGCTTCAGTTTCAGCTTCAGACTTTGTCATGTCTTTTATGTATTGGGATTGTCTCTCACAATTTACCAGACATTTTTTTTATTAATTTTTTTCCCCTTTTTTTTTTTTTTTTTTTTATTTAAATTTATTTTATCACTTACTAGAAATTTCGGGCGACCCCACATAGGGTCCCGACCCCATGGTTGAGAAACACTGAACTTAAGGTGCAAACCATCTTTGACATTTTGATAATATTTTTAATAATAGCAGTATTGTATGCTCTGATATTTGCATGTATGTACAAATAAGAGGTTTACATTTTGGATGGAAGTACATTCTCAGGAGCGCCGTCACCTGGACCAAACCATATCTTACTGATATGGGGGGACTGATTTGATTTCATTCTCTTTTTTCCAAACAAAACTAATGAACAGAATAAACATGTTTATTGTGCCTTGCGAAACAATTTTTAATGGTGATAGGTTAATAAATTCCATTTTTTAAAAAAGGACAAATCTTCAATTTTCTCGGGTCCCTGTCAGTCATTAGAATCGTCATCACTCTTGTCTTCACAGCACACACGGAAAGTAGCGCTAACGTTCAAAGCAGCGTGCGTGATAGCGTCGGTGAGCTCGTGAGTGGCAGACACGGAGGAGGGGCGTCCTGAACGCAGCGCGCGCAGGGACAGTTGGTGAGGAGCGCCGGGCTCCTGACACGCGCTCCACAACTTGCATCTCCAAGCCCGTTTTTTTATAACTACATTGACCTTTTCTACAGCATCTAAAACCTACCAGGTGAGACCCATGCACTGAATCCAATTTTAACACAGTCTTTATCCTTCCGACAAGAGACAGTGCCAGCGCGAGGTGTCGCTCCTCCGCGTAAAGAAAGGTTAATTGTTGCTCCTGCGGTGAAAGAAAATCAGGTAAAAGACGCCAAAACTTACCACCTCTGATAACTGCTTTCATCGTGTCTAAAAGGTCGAATTTTGCCTTTACATGTGTTAACCTGTGGGACTTTTCTCTAGAGTATTATGTCGTGTCCTTCTCGTCTTCTTCTCTCATCAGGAGTTTTGATGTTGACTTTGGTGCATGTCGGTTAACTTGGGCTAACACATGAAGCCACTCGTTATTTCTGGCGGACCCAAGTTAAATAGTCTGTGTGGTGATTTGTAAAAGCTGAATACGCATAGTGTATCGACATAGTCTTGGTTTAGATTTGTTTGGTAATGCAGTTAAATAATGGCTTTGCTGTGAGCATAGGTTGGCTACCCAGTATGAGCTGTTGTCAGGGAGGCTCAGACTTTGAAAGCATTTGATTTTTACCTGTAATATGTGCCTACAGTCAATTCAGGTTACGTTAATTCTAATTTAAAACAATATTATGCTCAATAGGTCACGTTAGGTTGTCCATCTGTGTAAGCTGAATTTCTTTTATTCCCACCTTGACAGTTAAATCTGGACATCTATCTGCACTTAACAATTATGTTGCTAGTGATTTGGGGTTCTCTCAACTAAGCCTGAGCCAGAATACTCAGGTCAAGGAATGGTTTTTTGTTTTTTGTTTTTTTTACACGTATGCAGAAGTGCTGCTGTGCTGACATGATGCTGCTGACATGGAGGTATTTGTCTTCTCGTATCTGTTTTGAGAACATTGTGCTCTGATCAGGGCTCAGCGGGACAACTATTCTACCTTCCTCATGTCACAGACAGCAGAGAATATAATCTCTTGTATAAATCTGCCAAACATACTATTTCTCAGAGCAGAGTTGTTGCTTCAGTTAACATTCCTGCATTTCCACATACTGTTATCTCACTTCCAGTCTCAGCAATAGCTACATCTATTAAGTAATATTTGTATTTGGTAAAACTATACACACCACATCACAATAATCCTACAACAGGAATTACACAGACTGCCATGCTTATTTGAAAAGTTCCTTTTCCATGAACAAGAGCTAGAGGTTGCATGAACTGTGGCAGAGGTGTGCCCCTCTTTCTTCTCCATTCAGAAAAAACCTTGTAAAACACAGGAAATCTTTCCACTTTAATGAAATTTAGTCATTAAGCTTTAAGGGGTAGTCAATCTAAAATAGATAACAAAAATCCTCCTTTCTCATCATTGCAGTGGGAATGGATGGAAATGTATCAACCCTTTTCCCTAGAAACAGCATCTTGGTTACTGTTGATAATTTCCACACGTTGCTGTTCACTGTTTTCATTGGAAATACTTTGTTAGACCTAAGTAATATGTCCCACAGTGCCCCAAATCATGCTATATCAAAGTTTTTGTTAATATAAGGTTGTCAATTGTTAATTAACACCCTGATCATCATCAACTCCATTATTTCAACTAGAGCTGCACAATGTATATCGTTTGAGCATTGTCATCGCGATGTACATGTACACAATAGTCAAATTGCTGGTCCTGTAATGTAGGAGTTAAATAAACTCAACGTGTTCTCGTCTAATTTCAAGGATACCTGACACACACTGGGCACAACAATCTACCAATCACAATCATTCGTAATCAGTTTGCCAGAGCAGACCACACCACTGCACATGGAGTGAATCAACATTGGTAACAACATTGAAAAACGAGCAAAGAACAGGAGAAAATTACCAAAAACAAAGACTTGGTGCCAAAAAGAAAAGGAACGTTCAGTTATCTGGAATTATTTCAGCTACAAGAAGGATGACCATGAAAAAATGTGTTCTGTGTTGACAGTGCCGTGCATCTGTCGCCACAACGAGATGTAACACAACTAATTTGTTTGGCCATTTTCGTCTGCACCACACAGCTGTTATATCCTCCTGATTATTTTTTCATATCGCAATATATATCACAGACTTACAAAAAAATCACAATTTCATTTTTTTCCAATATTGTGCAGCCCTAATCTGAACGGAACCCAACATGATGTTTGTGCCACCCTGGAACACACATGAATTGTATTGGCTAGCCTCTGACTGTTGTGACGCCATATGCATAAAAGTGATGGTCTTTGTACACACATGTATAATTACATCTCTAACTCTTCTTTCACTTTTTCCTTTGTACAGGAAGGCAGCTTGTAAGCACAGTGCATTTTATGTGGTCAGGACAGAGCACAAGTCAGCATAAAATATCATAGCAAGGTCAAATGCACCTCAATAGCGACTATAAGAAAACAGGCTGAGGCAGAGAGTTGAAAACCTAATGACTGAGTAAACATGACATTGTTTGAACTGTGGAGTTTATTTCTGTGTAAAGGATGGCAAAATTGTAATTGCATAATTAATATACATTCTTAGACATGGATCATTGCATTTCTACACAGCTTTATCCTTTCATAATTGAACGGTTTTACAGATTGTGACACATACATTGGCATTTGTCATCAGGGTACAATTATCTCTTTGTGAGCCTGCGATGTATCTCATTTTATACATGATAGGAGGCTTGTTGTAGCTGTGCATGTTATTACATTGATTTTACAGTTTGATGGATCTGGACAGGGGCCTTCTGTTTTGGGCTGTACAGCACAGACACACACATGCACACACACTAAAAACCCTGGAACAGGTCTGGACTGTTGAGGCCACTCAACAATCCTGATTGTTGTTTTGTGACTAGTCTTTTAATAACCATTGGTGAAGTTGTTTTGTGTTTCTTTTTCCTCTGTCATGCATCACAAGCTTCAATATCAGCAGTGCTCAGTGGTTTAAGTTCATCCAGAAGTTTGGCAGTGATTGTACTTTAAATTTGAGCATTTATATAGACAATAAGGAATTGTGAAATGGCAGAGAGGGATATATTATCATACTGCTTATGATCTGTATTTTTTATATTATTTTGAAATCTCAGGGAATTATAATTAGAGCTGTCTCTCTGTACTCCTTGCTAGTTGTTTGATGCCCCATCAACCTCTACTGAAGATGTAAATCTTTAAAACAGATTTACATATTGTTTCATTTTATGTCTAATGTTAAAATATTACAAATAGTTTTCAAACAGCAGTAATGAAATAAAAATAGTGCTGATTACTTTGTTTGCTGAGACTCCTCTTGAGGTTTGTTAGAATTTCACAAAACATACCCATTAGTGGTCAAATTTGATGTTTTAAACATCATTACTGTTGCTAAAAAGAATGCTGTTGACATGTGATGTTTAAGTAACTCAAACACAAAGCTCCGCCATATGAACACTTAAGCATTCAGAACATCAGCTACTGTACATCATCACAGTTTGTTCTACACAGCATGACAGTGACCTTAACAGGAAATATGGGGAACCACCACAGGAAATGTGAATGTGACTTCTTGCAGGTTTTCATTAGAACTAGGTCTTGACACTGTTAGGCAGAAACATTGCATTACAAATGAACGATATTGGACAAGTTACTTAGGAAGTGTAATAAGATACTTTTTACTTAATATTCTTTTAGAAATAATGTTCATACCAATAATGGTCTTACCAAATTAATTATCACTTGCCATATATATTA
The DNA here is from genome assembly GCA_029814465.1 of Ostorhinchus cyanosoma. Taxonomy (NCBI): domain Eukaryota; kingdom Metazoa; phylum Chordata; class Actinopteri; order Kurtiformes; family Apogonidae; genus Ostorhinchus; species Ostorhinchus cyanosoma. The sequence continues at coordinate 42,420,817 of JAPTYQ010000018.1, forward strand.
TTAACCATGTGGGAGTCACATTGAGATTGAAGTGTGTCTTCCCCTCACTCGAGCCTAAAAATAGTCACCAAAAGGTGGTGGGATGGAGATGTGTCATGATGGGACATCCCAAGGACAGAGAAATGCAAGAAAACTATATAGAACCATATAAGTGCTTCAAAGGGATACTTTTATTTATTTATTTATTTTAATCCTGGTTTCCAACCTAAAATGCCCCATATATGATTTTAATGCCCCATAAATATTTAGAATATTGCCACCACTTCGTTTTCCAATGCGGAGCTGAAGCCCTGAAGTGCTCTTCATACTGAACAGCGTCTCCTGACATAAACAACAATTCTACCACATGTGCTTTTGTATGACTTTGGGCTTTCACTATGTCATTTCTGATCCAAACTGACAAACAAATCAAGTACCTGATTGGGTCAGCATTTTTGTGTGCTGTAGTTCTTTTTGTGTTGAATGACCTAGTCATGCATCTTTGACTGATACAAATAGAAAGTAGACTGTACATCTTTCCCTTGGATGTCATTCTCAATCTTTGTTTAGATTTTCGGTTAACTTTATTGTGACCTATTCTGAAATTTCTTATATCATTATCATCTAAGGGATGAATAAAGAGGAGGGAATAATACATAACAGCTGAGGGGGGATAAGTCTATGAGTGGAGCGAGGGACTTCTCCAAAAGTATCGCAACATTTGCATTTCTTTCTCTCTCTCTCTCTCTCTCTCTCTCTCTCTCTCTATTTCTCTCTGATTTTTTCACAATAAACTTATGAGTCATGGAAAATTTAAGCTTGATTAAAAATAGTGATTTGATTTATATCCAGATACATCTCGATATCGTCTGATATGAAAAAAATTGTCATGATATGATTTTTTTTCATATCGCCCAGCCCTAGTTCCATTAAATGCATTATTTTGATACAGGCTCCATTTTGGGGATGTAGTGTCTCATGGTAAATCTACTGTACTTCTCTCACCAGCTGACTGAATGTCTGTCACAGCTTTAGTAGAAAAGTGTTACACAGAACTGTCTTCTCTAAATGCACTTATAGAGGGGCTAATAGGCATTTTCTGTTGCCATTAAACCCCATAAATGCTTCTAACCACCCATAACACTGATGACTTCACCTGTTTCTCCCTCATCTTCTCCATATCTCATCTTTCATTCCCTCTCCCTCTTATCCACTCTGAAGAAGGCTCTCTTCCCTCTCTCATCGTCCTGCTTGAAATGAGAAGGGGTCCTCTTAGTGGCCACTGTGCTAATCCTTGAACACCCACTGAGACTAATCTGGTGCTTCAAGCCAGAGATCATCACTAATCTTTCCTCTGAACAACTTATTTCCTCCATGCTCTAAATGTTCTTTTTTTTGAAGAATCTTTTGAAGCTGTAGTAATAGTCCACTTTTAGCTTCAAGCATCACCTCAAAATGATTTATGAGGTGGTGTATTTTTAATAAACTCTTGACAACAGGTGTCATGTCAGAGTTTACATGGTAAGGATCTAAATATAGGTATAAACTCATAAAACCATTGGTCTTTAGGTTATTGGTTGGTGAATCAGGCCATGTCCTGTCATGCACACTTAATGGACTGTTTTTACACTGCTTAAGCTAGTTTGAGCTCCTTTAAGTGAAGCTAACATCCTGTGAATACTCAACAGTGTAAGTGTGTGAATGTAGGAGATTAATTTAACTAGGGTCATGCCTCTTTCCATTTTTCACCCCTGGGATTTCCTTTAAGTATTACATCAGGAAGTCATAGGAAGCTCCCCTACTGTAGGAAAATGAAAATAACCCAATCAGACGACCAGTGGGACTGGGTTTTTGTTGTTGTCATAATCTTCTATACTGAACCCAATGTCGAACACACCATTTTTTAAAATTAAATCTTTTGGCAGTTTGAATTGCAGGATTTGATGGTTGGGGTTTTCTTTCAGTTTGCGACCATCTGAACTCATGGTATTAAAGGCATGGGCATCATATGTTTTATGAGACTTTGATTCTATAGTGTATGATATGTCTTACATTTTCATGATATCTGATTTCCACTTCTTTAAGTCTCCACAAACTGATTTCGATTAACTACAAATATTCACTATCATCACTATCATTTAAGCCATGCGCTGCTTATGCAGTGTCAAGAGTAAAAGGCACAAATATTTCCAACCACAGTTGCATTCATTTTTGGCCATGATCTTGTTTTGATTATACAAGAGTCAGTCCACTGTAGAATTTTCTCCATATCATCCCAAAGATGCTTTTTGGGTTTCAGGTCTGGATTCTGTGGTAGCCAATCCATGTGCGAAAATGTCTTGTACTTCCTGAACCACTGTTTCAGAATTTGAGTCTAATGAAACCTGATACTGTTCAGTCTTTAAGCTGCTTGGTAAACTGGTGGTTATTTAAGAAATGAGGCGGTACTCACTTCATCAGTTGGGGTAAAATAACCTGGTACCATATGCAGCTTATTAATCACAGCATTAGTTATCCAGTGGAAGGATCTGTAAGCTTTTTTAAATCAAGGTGGGGACTTTATTTTGGCAAGGCATTGTATGAAAATATTTATGTAAAACTAGTGATGTCTCGATCTGGATTTGTTTGCTTCTGATCTGATTTTTTTACGATTAGTTTTGCCGATACCAATGGGATACTGAGAGGATACAGATTTTTTACAATGAAATTTTGATTTAGATTTTGAGTCAATATTTATAGGTTATTATGCTATTATTTTACATAAGATCACAATAGGGCTGAACTAAACTAAAACAAGTATAGCACCTTTGACCCCTAATAACTTTAGTATAATTTTTGTACTTTCCAAATTCATACTGTGGGCCGAATTAGAACCTTTGACAGGCCAGTTTTGGTCTGTGGGCCATATGTTTGCCACTGTTGTAGTGCGTCTATGGACAGGTCTGTCTGGGTATTATATGGGGGTATGTTCCGTGCCATACATTAGTGATGTGTGGATTAGCGGGTTACTCACGGGGCGGGTTGGAGCGGGTCAAATAATTCCACAAAAGCTTGAAAGGTTGAAAAAAAAAAAACCTGTGCATCACTACCATATGTACATCATAATGAGTAACTGCAGACCATAGAGTGAAAGGGAAACCTATAGACTCTTTACTAATTCCTCTACGCTACCTTTGGAAACTTTCATTTGAGGGGACATGATGTTTGTGAGTTCATATCAATTGTCTAACAATTATCGTGGATAGATTTATATATAGTAGAAGACTAGATTTCGGGGATATACCCTTACTGTCAGCCCCCAATAACATAAGCTTCATTATAGGCTACTTGTATTTTGAAGATCTTTTAAAGCACAATCTGCAATCTGAATCATAATTTTCTCATCTCTAAAAAAATTAAAGGTGAGTTACAACCAAACTCGACAAGCTTTTTTGAATCTTATCCATTACATGAGGATTTTTGTTATTTGACTATGTCTGCATTTTTGCATCATTTTGGTCTGGTGTACAATGTTGACAATATCTGGATGAAGTGGACACTTTCCTTTTTACCCACACATACTGGAGGTAGAAAACCTAGATTGTTGCTGCCTAATTTGTCCTAATGCAGTTTTACAATAAATCAAGAAACTTTTTACACTCTGACATAACTCTAAAGCATCAGCGTATAAATGAGATGAGCTCTGTCTTGAAGTTTCAGATCTACAGTTCGCAGATTTATCGTAATTCTTCCTCATTATCGCTTGAGTACCAAAACGACACATTACCCAAGTCTCTACATTAATGTGGATTAAAGCCAAACACTTTATTATAGACACCCACTCAAGTATCACTGTAAATCGACTGAAACAAACTCACTCCCATGTAAGTAATATTAATACTACATATCTATTTGTTAGTGTAATGCCTAATATGTGACACTCACTGATTCACTGACTCATTTCTTGGTAAACAGGCCATTAAAAAAAATGTTAGTGGAGTGGGAACGTTTTGACAATGCCATTGTTAAATTATAATCTGTATGACCCATCTAAAAAGTAATTCATATGTGTAATTAAGATTGATTATCATTGTAGATCTTGAGATCACCCAGCCCAAAGTCTTATTCATTTTCACATTCATAATCCATACCTTAACATGTTATGTTTCCATGCCATTCGTGAGTGAGCAGGTCTTTTACATATTTTCCATATTCACTGCAAATTTTGATGAGGGGAATAAACAGTAATTAGCAATTTATGTTGCTAGAAAATACTACCAAAGGTTGCACTATAGCACCATGTTTATACACGGCATATTGTATTATTTAATTTTCATAATATACTCTACTGACATCATCAAACCTCTCATTTACAAGTACAAGTGCTGAAGAGTGCTAATGTATCTTGGTCAGGAAAGTTCTTGAGGGGCCATAAGAGGTCTCTTCGCCTTAGTTCTTCTATTGGTAGAGAATCAGTTTCTGTGAGATGGAATGCTTTGTTGTGCCATTAGAGAAATGCTTCTTCAATGTGATGTCTGTTAAATTTTTCCATTTCCTGGGCACCTTCGCCGCCCACAGTCTCTTTATGAAAGCAGTCATTACAATCTGCCCGCAGCAGTTTAGTGAAAAAAAAAATATTGTTTAATGTACAATAAGCACTCAAAATTAATGATTTATTTAAAACCACAAAAATCAATCATACAGTCAGGCTCCTAAGTTATAGATAACTACCTATAATATCCTTGTGTGAGATGATGTGTTGACTGTAAACTGCTTTAGGCAACATTGATGCATATGAAATCACCCTGTGTGCCTAAGTATGCGTAACTTCTAGAAAGAAGAAGTGTTTTGTTGAATGCTGAGATACCCTGCAGTCAGCATGAGCCAATGTATGCCTCCTGTGAATGCTCGTTTGCATGTGGATAGTGTAGATGTGTGGGTGTCTTGCTCTGCCCCCCTCCCTCATTTCAGTTTCAGTATTTTATGTGCCTGCTGTGGTTCAAGGACATTATGTAATGCGAATGAGAGCACCCCATCTGGAGAAGTGCCATTGAGACACCAAGTTTGCAGAACTCATTTTAGAACTAAAAATCAGCTTACCATACCTGTTAAAGACATTCGTTACTATCAAGACTAAATAGAAAGAAACCTGCATAAGATAACTGTTTCAGTGTTTTTCACAGTTGTACTTTATCTGTGGTGCATTGAGGGGGTTTACTTTGCAACCTGTTTGTTGTTTTGTTGTTATATATAAAGAAAAATATGAAATTATTACAATTGTTAATTAATGATTACAATTACATTCACTATTGGGGTTATTTATAATTGTGCACAGTCACAGAGCATTCCTATTACCATGGTAATTAACCTTTGCCGGCATGTGCTTCTGCATTAAATGATGTGTTATGCTATGTCAGTGTCATATTTTTGCTTTGCCAGGTTATCAGCCCTTTAGTTATTTTTCATTATGTGAGAAAATGGGTCAAGTGTGGTAAAGTTTGCCATTCTGCTTAATTAACAGACTCACAAAGAGCACCAACTTTATACCTTATTGCTGATTATCCACTGTCAAACTTGGCTGCTACCGGGTTTGTTCAGTACCTGCTGAAGAACTACTTTGTTCACTGTCAAGCTAAACATTCAATACTGACAAACAGTAATTACTTATCAAATGAACAATAACCCACAGTAACGTTGCTTACTCGGCTTGTTTTGTTGAGTTGGGGTTGATTTCTCCATTGCAGAGGCTGCTGGTTCAGGGTCTGGTTTGATACAGTTGGCGCACAAAAATGCACACACGTGTGTATATTGTAAACTATATTGTGAACTTTGTTGGTTGGTCAGGTTGGTTTATTTACATTGTTTGCAACATGGTTAATAGTTGTCCATTTAATGGTTGCTATTTTATCTTGTTGTTTTAGCATGCCACATAGAGGAGGGTGGCACTTCCTTACTTCAACAAGTCTCTCGTTGTGCGCAACTGATTAGCCTGGACTGACTTGATTTGACAGAGGAAATTTCAAATATTATGTTATGAACCCTAAATATTGCACTTTCTTATAGGAGGTGGCTGAATTTTCTCTGATTGAATGGATTGGACCTGTTTGACCTCACTGTATCTTTTTTTTTTTTTTTAATTTAAGATATGGATTCTGTTGCTGTGACACATTCACAACACACACCCATTCACACACAGTCCTTTGTGCCGCTGTCACACACACCGCTGCTGTCACCATTTGGAATGCAGTGGTCCACTGGAGCATCTCAATGCTTCGGGCTCAGATGTCACATTAAGTCAAAAGGATGCTATTTGATTAATTAAGTTAGGGGGTTGGTGAACTTTTTCTTTGACGTCAGTTTATCCTGGCTTGAAGTTGATAAAGGAATCATACTCTCTTTAAAGGTTATGCCCTGCTACTCACAAAGACAAGAACGATGTGCCCATAATCACTAATAAATGATTGCTTCAGTAGTACTAATCTGTCATGTTCTGAGGGTGATTGATAATTTTGTGACTTGTCCATTGGTCTCGTACCTTTTACCCTGACATAAAATTACTATTTTCTCCTTTACATTAAATAACAGAACAGTATTTGACAATGTTGGCCGTATGTCTGATTGCTTGAGACATATTTTGGAGAAGTTGTGGTGTTAAGCTTAGCAGGGATGGGCAACATTTTCCTCCAGAGGATCACGCTGTCTAAGATAAGAGACTTAAATCAGAGATGACACACTTCACAGCTAAATTGAAACATGAAACACATGATGCTGAACTATGAAAATGACATGATTGATTGCTTAACAAGAGGTCTTTTTTCTTAGTACAGAGAGCTTGGGACCTTGACTTTTTTTCCTGCTATATGTGTCATTGTAATGTACTCGTACAATGAAAAGATAATTTTTAAAAAGCAGTCCATGTATGTAGAACATGAACAGAATTGTAAATTAGCCACTATCTTGTCAGTTATGTGATAAGCACCACTGCACATGTCACTGAAGAAACACACTGTATTTTTTAGAAATATGAATAGAGTTTGAAAATTCACTCCTTTTATCAGTGTGTGTGACAATGTGAACTTTGGTTGCGAATTCTTGGACTGTTGAAAATATTCTATGGCTTAGGAAATCTATCATGTTGTATTTTTCAACCACTGTGACATGCAGACATAGAGGCCTACGAAAAAGAATGAACACCCCCTTTGATTTGTATTCTGTATCATGACAAACTAAAAAAAACATCTGGTCCTAACCATGTTCTAAAATTATTTAAATCTAACCTCAAATGTAAAAGAACACACAATAGATTTCATTATTCTGTTATTTATTTAACAAAAATGAAGCCAAGTTGGAGAAGTAGTGTGTGAAGTTCACCCTGTCTGCTTCCATAGGAATTAAAGGGATATATAGCAGCCAGGTGCTGCTAAGCAAATGCCCTTGATTTAGCTATCAACCATCAGCATGTGTGACAACCTCTGTAGCAGAAGTTTTAGCAGTTTGCCAGTATAGGGCATTCAGGTTTGTGTTAACACAATGCCTAGGAGGAAAGACATCATCAATGAGTTTAAAGTGTTGCTGCCCTTCAAACTGGGAAAGGTTTTAAGGCCATTTCCAAACAATGTGAAGTCCATCATTCTACAGTGGGAAGGATTATCCACAAGTGGAAAACATTCAAGACCACTGCCAGTTTTCTCAGTGGACGACACTACATACCCTGGGATTTGTGGAGTCACCATAGGGTCAGACCATTCAGTGTTCTGAGAAACTGCAAAAAACCCAAGAGCTTCATCGCTCATGTTAAACATTCAAGTTCAATACAGTCACAATTAGAAAAACACTGAACCGGTATGGCTTGTGCAGTCTTGTTTGGAAGGCTTGTCAGGAGAAAACCTCTTCACTAACAAGAACATGGGAGCACTATAGGCTTGCAAAGTTGTATCTGAACAAACTCTGAAACTTGTGGAAATTTGTCCTTTTGACAAACTGGATCAAAGTGGTTTGACTTCCATTCATAGTGCTACATTTGATGAAAGCTGAACACAGTATATTAGCACAAACACCTTATATCAAATATCACTTAGTGGTAGAGGGGTGATATTTAGGCTTGGTTTGCAGCCACATGACCTGGACACCTCATAGTCTTTGACTTGAGCACGAATTCCTCTGTTTGTAGTATGAGTCAAATGTGAGGCCATCTGTCCAGCAGCTAAAGCTTGGCTGAAACTGGGTCATGCAACCAGGACAATGATCCTCAGCATACCAGCAAATCCACAACAGAAAAGCGTAAAAGGAAAGGAATCAAGGTGTTTTATGGCCCATTCAAAGTCCACCCCAACTGAGATGCTGTGGCAGGACCTTGAGACAACTATGCATAAATGAATACCCGCTAACCTCAATGAACTGAAGAAACACTGTCAAGAAGAGATGGCTGAAATTCCCCCACAAGGAAGTGAGAGGCTGATCAAGTTTTATGGAAAAGTTGTATGGAAAATGATCACTTCAGTATAATGTGGAAAAGCTGTTGAACCACAGGGAAAACTTGGTTTTAATGTAGTGCTTCTCTGTTCTGCCCTCATTTTAATTAAATAATGGCATACCAGAATGTATTGTACATATGATATTTATACGGTAGTTCAGATTTGAATAATTTTAGAACCCTGAATGACCAGATCTGTTTTTCTTTTACATTTCTCAGTATGTAAAATCATAGAATTCAAAGGGGTATTGTCTCTTTCTCATGACTGTATCAGACATTACCTTTTAACTGAAACCGGTGGAGTATATATGACATGCGTGTATCAAATTGCCTTTAGTAGTATTTTGAGACTGACATAACATGTCTAAATTGTGTTTGTTCAGATTAATATAAGGCTACAACTTCAGCACATTGTAAAACATGGAGAGAGCACTCTTATTCTGGTCTATGATCAATGCATTGCACTGTTATTTTAATCATGACTCCTAATAATACCATTACTGCCTACAAGACCATTACATGAGTTTAAGAAATAAACACTGATCATTGTTGGGAGTGGCAGAGTGTATTCTGTTACATCAGTCTAAAATTGCAAAAATGTTAAAGACAAAAAAGGCAACTAAAAGACTGCCCTTCCTCTTTTAGATGGTATTTTTAAATCACCACTGTCCTAACTTTGTTTCACATGTGTGCATCCAATTGCACATGAATTTCAGCTCCAAGTGAAACACAAGAGCATGTAAATTTCCGAATGGCAAAAAGTCATCAGTTCAGCTTGATCATTACACATTCTGGATTTTAAGGGGCCTTAATTGTGCAGAGGTTGCATGTTCCTTTTTAATGAAGACGTCCTTGCAGTGTTGTTAGGGAAATGAGTCATGGTTGCTAAGGAAGTGAGATGGTGTGCGGTCGAGTGTATGTCACAAGGAACGGTTGGCCTTCACTCAACAGAGCACTAAAAATGTGTGTGCCTGTGTGAAGTCAGAGCTTGGTAGAAATGCATTCAGAACTGGAGAAATGAAGACAGAAACGGAGAGGCGAACAGAAAGGTGAAGAGTGCAAAACAGTAGGAGGGATAAAATTATAAAACCTGTGGAAAATTGTATTTGTCTCTGTGCTTTAGTCTAATTTAAAATGTTCTGAGCCTTATGCATTTAATATAGTGCAGTTTCCTAAAAGTTGATTGACTGAAACATTTGCAGAGGCTGCTCATACATGCAGGTTTCAGCACATGGTTGTTAAGAAGACTACGTGGTCTTTGTAATTTAGAACATGTGGCTAATAATAGTGAAAATAAGTTATTCAGCAATGTCTACCCAGCATAATTTAAATTAAATAAATGAGTGCCAGCGGCTGACAGTATATTGAACAAAACACTGTCTGTGCTCCCCTTTTTGAAATAAAGCCGACAGTGTGATTCAGCCATTTAATGACACAGAGCAGTGTATGAAGGTTTTGATTTTGTTGGTTTCAGTTTATACAGGAATTTCCAGTGTTTCCTAAAGTGACTGTGCACAAAACCTAAGGCTGCTGTTGCCTTTGAGGTTTGTCAGCTTAGAAACCACAGAGTCTAACCAGTTGTTCTCTGCCATGTTGTCTTCTTAGATGTTTGTTCGTTGTTGTTGATGTGCACTTAGTGTTTGATATTTAACTAGCAATTCTTCATGCTGAGTTCCAAACTATGTCAGTGCTTTTTTGAAAAGAAATTAACATTTCACATACATATGAATTAAAACTAGCTGTTTGCTAACTTCTTGGACAATTACCATAACTTCCTGTTGCCGCCATTGAAACTATACACAAAATCTTCAATACAGGTTGAGCTGGCACCAGGATGGAAGTGGAAGAGGTCTTCACACCTTTTATGAATTTTTTGTGTAGCACTGAGAAAGACTATGAGTAATTTTTTGGGAGAGGTTGCAGTGAAATTCCAGTCATCTCAAGCCAGTTCCTTTGAGGAATCCTGCACAGCAAACAGATGCTCAGTGGGAGTAACCTCGCCCTCACCCATCTCAGCCAAACTCTCTTCTTCCCACTCAGCCACAGAAACCCCAGGAAGGGTGCTACAACCTCCAGACATTCCTGACTATGTAGCTGTTTAACAGCGATGCTTTCATACACATTCCTTGGCTTGCAGTGGCAAAACATACGGGGTGGCTTTTATAAAATGTGTAACTCTAGCTCTGCCACATACTGTAATGGTGTCACAGACAAGGCCTCTATTGATGGTCAGGAAGAGTAGTGTGCCACTGGAGAAGGCAGGGCCAATGTAAAGACCACAGTGAGGTGGGATAAAGAGTTCATACTAAGTGGAGATCATCAGTCCAATGCGAATTAGGAAAAGGTGCACACAATAAAGAGACACTAATGGCAAGAGAACACCATAACAAGTGTTAATGAAGACAGAGTGGAAACAAAGATGCTATTAGTGAAATCCTCACTCTCCATATACTTCAGTCATCCATAGCTCTCAGGAGGCATTTGAGGTAATGAGATCCCTCTGTGCTCCTTCTGCGTCACTCCTACTGTCTGACCTCTCAGCCACTGCACAGCTGTAATTGAAGGCTTAGTAGAATGTGCCATGCCATGTAGCACTTACAGCACATACAATCAGCATTTCTTGTTGTTATACATGTCTTGTTTTTCAGAGCAGAGCTATTCATGCAATTCTTTACACCTACACAAGGGACTTATGTCTTGGTATATTGTGTCAGTAGACTTCACTTCTGAAATCTGTGACCTGATCAGTGACAACAGACTTAACACCTGATATTAATATAATGTTATACACTGACTTCACAATGGTCTTTTTTTAATCAAACCTACAGAAATGATATGTTATATGATGTAACCCCAGCTCTATGCATGTGTAGCCCATTGTTGCTCTGTATCAGATCAAATATGTTAACAGAAGAATATCGTTAAGCACAATGTGGTCTTTATATGCTACACAGTCATTTTAGTGCTTGAGGGTCAAATCGGATACAACAGATGAAAAAAAAAATGTGAAAAACAGATAGGTATCCATGCCAGGGATCCTGTTAACCCCATGAATGAAACTTTAGGCTGCACTGATAATCAGTGCACCATTCTTAGTGTAACTGTGCTGGGTCACATACGGTGCTTAGCTCAAGGACGGGATATAAGTTGTTCCAGAGGGAAAGGGGAACATTTCTTAACACGCTGTCACCTCATCCAACCTCACCCTGCTCATAATAGAACTAGTGGCTGTTAAAGACTTGTGCCTGGGCACTGTTCCTTGTCTGGATGGTGTAGTGTAGAGTGAGTGAGCTTGAGAGTGTGTGGACAGGGTGGGTTTGACAACACTTATTGGCTCGGCCAATTAGATTGTGTTGACATGCTCGACACTCCCTGCATACACAATCATATCATATGGAGTGGATAATGAAGTATACTTAGAACAAACTCAGTCCACTATAATCATGTGACATTCTTCTTACTGTATATTGTTCTTGGCACGAAAGCATATTTGCAACATTTTATTATATTTAAGATATGAAGATTTAAGTTTCCATTATTTACACATCTGACACTGGGCTGTAGTTGCATGGCTTTTGTCCTGTTTGTGTTGATGTGTTGGCCTCCATTAAATGTGCATCAACATAGGAGACCAGTGACCCACTGGTAATGCAGGGACAAAGGCTACTTAAAATTGATTCTCAAGACTCAGAGCAGCTTTAACACAGGTCCACAAAAAGTGTTTCTAAAACAAGTAATTTGATCTTGAGGCCTCAATGGTAAAATATGTACTATTTCTTATTTGTTTGTAGATAGACACACCCACACACACCTACACACAACTTTAAGCAAGGGTTATAAATGAATGTAACCAAACCAAAGCATACACTTCATCTTGTTCATGGCCAAGAAGTTTCTTTTATGCTGACTCTGCTTTGGTCTGAGTTTTGTCTCAGAAAAACCTGGAACCCATTGTAGAAAGAGAAGAAAGCAGTACAGGCCAGTCACTACATTTTTCACCTATACTGTATTCTCAACACTGTTGAATTTAGTGCTGTTTGAAGCCTGTTGAAAGCAATCAGTTTAAAACACCCAATGCCTTGTGCAAACTAACTCTCAAATAAGGGTCAGGGTTGAGTTGAGCATCATCATCGCAATGTACATGTGCGCAATAGTCACATTGCAGGTTCTGCAATATAGGAGGCAAATGAACCCAAAGTGTTCTCATCTGATTTCAACCTGGGTACCTGACATACACTGTGCGCAGCAATCCACCAATCACAATCATTCTTAATCAGTTTGCTGAAGCAGACCACACCCCTGCACATGAAGTGAGTTGCTGGTAACAACATTGAAAAATGTGCACCAAACAAGAGAAGATAATCAAAAATGAAAACTTGGTGCCAAAAAGAAAAGCAGCGTTAGTTATCTGGAATTATTTTGACTACAAGAAGGATGATACTGAAACACTTATTCTGTGTCGACAGTGCCTTACATCTGTTGCCACAACGAGAGGTAACACAACTAATTTTTTTGACTAATTTGTTTTACATTGGCACAGCTATTATATCCTCCTGATTATTTTTTCATATCACAACATATATCACAGGGTTAAAAAAATCGTAATGTCAGTTTTTTCCAATATTGTGCAGCCCTAGTGCAAATACCAAATCGACTAATATTGCTCTACACTACACTTACAGCATCACAAAAGTGTACACCCAGTGTGACATGATGTGAAATGCGTGTTAAATTTAATCTACAATGGTTTAAAGAAGCTGTAAAAAAAAAAAAATCTGAGTATAAACTCTTTCAACAGCACAGAGATCCTTATTAGTAGCCTCTTCATTTGAGCCTGCTTCGTACACATGTTTTGACTGGGAACATGCTGGTCCATCCTTCCTGGTTTCCCACCCTTTAATGTTATGGGCTGTGGGACAATGTTTCCTGTGTTGTCTTTGAAACTAAATGATGAGACTCGATACTCACTGCACATTTCAGTGTGGGTTGTCGTCCTGTGTTCCAGAACTCTAAAGGTCACATGTTCCTTGATGTTTGCAATGGCCACTGCTCTCTCCCTTTGAAATTCCCTTTTACAGATTGCTCAGTCTCTCCTGTACGCTCACAGTGACTGCAGATCTTTGCCCTGTACCTGTCAGTGATGCCCATACAACTTTTGCAGTACATGCAAACCTGCCTACTTATACTGTGTATAATGTGGTACTTTCACATGCATCACACGCTACCCTAAGTTGTGTGTGTGAATGTATATATATATCACTTTTGATGCCTCTGTTGCTAATATACAGCAATGAATCGAAATTCTATCAGTGATATCATCTGATACGTCCTAACACGCAAGAATTACAATTGCAAGGGATGAAGTCACATTCTGCGCATGGACTCACCTAGGGAATTTTAATCTCCTCAATCTAAAGGCTTTAGTCAAATGTCACACTAATGCCTTACTGTATCTGAACATTAGATAACCCAGTATGAAAGTTGCTGTTCCAGTGAAAGCTGTGCTGGAATTTATGGTTACTTTTTCTTCAAGCCTTAGAGCAGCATTGAATATCTCTTCAAGAGGTACATTTCATTGTCACATCCTTGCTTGGTTTTCACCATGTCTGACTTTCTCATTGTTTGATCATATAAAGAAATATTTTTCTTGGTTGTATTGATTCAGACAAATTGAAAAGCACAATTCATCTCTGACACATGCATCCGGTAGTGTTTTCCAGAAAGCAGGTTTAGCAATCTCTGAAACTGACCCTGAGTTCACAGTTTTCCAGAGATGGAAAACCTTGATAAATGTATATGCGTGTGTGTGTGTGTGTGCGCATCTCTGAATTTGTCTAATAAAATGGCAGCAGCAGAAAAGGCCTTGTTTTTTTTTAATTTATTTATTTTTTATATTAATACAAGTTTATTTAGCATTATTCATTCCTTGTTTATCATGGATATCCTTGATACATAAGATTTTTAGTGTATGCATGCATTAGAGAACTTATATTTATCGGGCAAAACACAGGATACACTTAAAGGCACTATTATAAAAGTTTCACCCACTTCTAAATGCCATATTATTGATTTGTATGCAAAATGAATTTACCAATATTCATATCCTCTGATATAACATGATTAAGTAATCTGTAGTGTCCATAATCTTTTTTTTTTCACAAATTATCTTCTTTAAACATAGATTTGCACTATGTAAATTAAAAGTTTAGGTGCAGTGCACAATAAAAATATGACAATAATGAACATTTT
>JAPTYQ010000018.1:42445871-42459832 GCA_029814465.1 Ostorhinchus cyanosoma
TAATTGAGAGAAAGGCACATGTAAAGAATATGTGTGACATTTGAAAAGAATTGGGTGGATAGTATCCAAGAAATCAGTTGGACGAAGTTGAAATGTTCAAAACATTTGTGTGTGTGTGTGTGTGTGTGTATATATATATATATATATATATGATTTTAGCATTTGTTTCCAATTTTTTAAAAACTTTTTAAAAATATTGAAAGTGAAGACTTAAAATGAATCTCTGGGTAACCAGTGAGCAGGAGGGGTAAAATATGCAACCGGGTGGGGGTATTAGTTTTTGCTTTTTCACTTATTAAGTTAGTTATTAGTATAAGACACTACATCCAAATCTGAGTACAACACTAACAGTATGAATGCTTACCTTCTGAAAACAGGAAAAAGCTGTAATATTACTGTACCTCAACAGCCAAATGTTTGAGAATCACCTTGAAGTTTATATTTCCTGTTTTAAGTGATGCTTTTAAGACTTTGCAGCCTTTTTAAATTAGGCTGGACAATTTGGTGGAATTGTGGGCAATACTGTGCGCTTAACACAATATTTGGTTTATGTGGTTGGTTCTCTTCTCTCTAATAATTTCATATCTCCTGTATTCTTTTCTAATTATGTATGTTTAGTATTTAATCTTCTATTCTTAAACACTTTGTTTTTATTTCCCTCTGCTTAGTCCTTTTATTTTTGTAAAGCACATTGAATTGGCTTTGTGTATGAAATGTGCTATATAAACAGTGCAACTCTGCTTTATGTAATTTAACTCATAATGTATCCTGTATATTTACACAGGGTGACATTTTTTGTGACTCACTGTGCAGTTCCAGGTTAAATCATGTAAAAAAAAAAAAAAAGTTATCAAAAAGGAACTCTGAACTAAATCAGATGCTAGATTATTTTTTACATTTTTTTAGGGTAACTGGTAATTTGTAACTTATTGCATTCAGAAGTAATGCTTCCAATATTCTATGTAGGCATGCATCATGTCTTTTTTGCACTGTTTTCTCCTCTGCACTCTTTTTATGGCACATAGCATCTGCTGTGGTTGCTATGTGAGGCACAAACATGAAGCCTTACACGCTCTGCGCACTGAGACAGCAATATTAGCTACTGCAGGAAATGAGGTTTCTATTGACAGCAGTGCGAAGTTCACATTGTTTCTATTGAGCTTGAAGCCAGCGTCTCCTGTGTTGTCTCAAATGAGTATGTAGAGCTGTCATTAACTGGAACCAGACCAACTTCAATAACATGAAATGGTGTGTTGTCTGAAACACAAGGATTCAGGCACACAGATAATCTACAAGTTAGAAAAACAGAATACACATCCAAAGTTGTACATCATATTGTAGACGAAGAATTTATATTAGGCTAATATTTCTTCAAGTTGCATTATTTTTTAATGACATTGACTGCAGCTCCACTACCTGTGTCTCTTCTCAAACTTGTGTGTTTTTGGATTATACAGTGTCAGATCGTCAACCTAGAATCGGATCTTCTCAAACCGCTAGACTACTGAAATATTTAACTTTTGATTGTTTAATGTTCTGGGAATCTGAAGGAGATTCAACCTCCCAAGACTGGACTTAATTATTGGATGTATACATCTGGTTAATAAAGCAGCTTTACTTAACATGAGTTTATGCATTTAAATTTAGGATGTATAAGACAAAGGGATCTGAACTTTGATCTTGTATAACTATAACTTCTCAATTAAAAGTGTCAACAGTTATACTGTTATTTTAAAAATGGAAGAATAGCTGTAGCCTTGCTGTAGCTAATGGGGTTCCTAATGGGGCTTATGGGGTTTCTTATTTCCCAGAAATGAAACCCTTAAAGGTTCATTTCAATCCCTTTCAAAAACTTTTTGCTATTTGTCATAATGGATACTTTTTGTTCAATTCAAGGCTTTAGCTTTTTCAGTTTTGCAATGGTTTTCTCTGTGTAGGTGTATCATTCTTGTGTATATGACCCCCTGTCACCAGAGCTGTGAGAAAATATTTGATTTTTCTATTTTTCCTTCTGTCTCCTTTCCAGGTGCACCATTTGTGTTGCCTATAAAGAGTGGAGCTACCGACTTTGCCATTTGCTTAGATCCTGAATCCTGGTGGGATTCACCAATGGCCTTTGTTGCTACACTCATCAACCCCTGTTTTCCTCTTACTCTTCCTCCTTATTCCTCTCCTCCCCTTTCTTAAACTCCCCTCCTCCCCTGTGTCTCCCAGCCCGGGGGTTTATTACTCAAACCCACTGAAGGGAGCAACACAGTAGCTGGCAAGGGATGAAGCGTGTCTGCCTGCCAACACCAAACAGAGGATAGAAGGCACAAAAGGACTAGCGAAGAGGGACAGACACTGAGAGAAAGAGGAAGAGACACACAGAGACGACTGTGAATTGAGAGAGCAGTGAGAGAAGCAACAACAACATTCAAAATGACACTCCGAGGGAGGAATACAAGTTTCACTTAAGCGTCATGAGCTAACAAGGGAACACCTAACAGATCTTGAACTTCTTAACAACTTGTGGCTTATAGGCACAAAAGAAGTTGTGAGGACATACTTCTGCTCTCTAGAGCTCCTACTTAACACCTGCTATGCCTCTATAAGAAGTCTTAGCCATGCCAGCCAAGGGAAAGTACCTGCTGAATGATCAGGAGCTGAAAAATGAGGCACTGTATCGCAAATTCTCCTGCATCAGTCAGTATCAACCGCTGGTGCTTCTGCTGGGCCTCTCTATGCTCTCCTGTGGAATCCTCCTCATCCTCTTCTTTGCCCTTCGATTGGTGAGTTTTAAGTCAATATTTTGATTGAATGTAAAATAAAACCTGTGCACTGTTTTGCAGATTTAACAGCAGGTAAAGGGCCTTAGTTGTTGTTTGAGAGCATAAATGAAAATGTGCGTCACTATGGCTTCCAAGGCTGTGTATCTTCTTACAATGTTTTAGAAGATTTTTTAAGATGACAACCCTGCTCATCCACTATCGAACCATTTTAAAGCTGAATGCATGTTGATTGAGGATATACACAATTTAGATATACACGATGTTATCTCAGTCATTGCTAAAGTTGTGGAGCCTGTGTGAAAGTCAAAATGTTTCTCCGGACATGTTCACGTGTTTCATGTTTTATACTGTTAGAGATTATTTGAATTCTTTTACATGTATATACAGTGATGATTAAGTAATGTGTCTCCTGAAGTCTGAAACAATGAGCATTACATTTGCATTCATGTGTTCCACTTGTAATATACCATAAAATGTAGGCTAGTCCTAAGCAAGTTTAAACGGGGAGTCTGTTTTTCTTTCATAGGACATTTGATAAGTAAATTATACACACCACTAAGGTCAAATTTGCTGTAAAATGACTGGTTAAGATTCCCCAGATTGGAAAAGAATAAATGTGGCAGTGTCTGAGTACAATTTTCTGTTTATGCTAGAATGATGTCACATAGACTAGCCCTTGCATAATTGGCTGTCTTTTAACAAGTGTCATTTAAGTTTGGCCTATAGAATTTTTTTTTATAGCAAATGCACTGACACTGAATATGGACTCTGTCACAACAGATGTTAAAAATAACAATAAGGGCTTTGTCCTTCTAAAGAAATACAAACATGGTCTCAAAACAGTGATTTTAAATGTTTTTAAGGTCAGTGACTTTATAAGAATGAGGAGGAAACAGTCTGGACATATTTATTTCAAACCAGCGTTACACATAATTGACCGATGGGGAGACATTCAGTTGTGTGTAGGAGCAAGTTGAACAGGGAAAGTTTCCAATAAGGCATTTCAGCAGTCTTGCATATGCAGTACAATGTTTGTAGAACTGGTTTACCTGAAATAACATGCAGTTTTGAGTAATGAAAAAGGTCTGTTTGACAAAACATATTTGGGCTGTGAATGGACAGTAATGCATGTTAAATTGATTCAAGAACAACACATGTGATAATCAAAAAGGTTTATCAAGTAAGATGTTTTTAACAGCTTCTCTGTAGGGGGAGGATTGAGTGTCTTTGTCCATGTTGGCTAAAATAGATTGGTGACAGTTGGGACAGTAAATGTGGACCACGGTCTGTCCTCTGTGGCACTTCAGAATAGCAGTAATAGCCTGACGTTAAGAAATATGGGGGCGGATGGTCAGTTTGAATCCCTAGGGAGTATGTTAAAAAAAATGAAAAAGAAGTCTCCCTTAATGATACAAATTAGCAGTAAACTGCCCTTTGCTACTAGTGCAGTAACAGAAGCATAAATGACTGAGTGATTATGTAACTAAATGTGAAGGAGGACAGTGCCTAAAAACACATTTCCAGTTGCATTGACTATGTTGGATAAAGGACAAGTTGGAAAGGGATGTATCAAACAACATTAAGTCAATGTTTTCCAGGAAATTACCTTTCCTTCGGCCTCAGGCAGCTCAGAAGTCAGGGACAGCCACGGAACTGTAGCCCAAAAGCTGTTAGCAAGTGAGATTTGCACAAAAAGGTTGAAAAGGTTGCTGATGATCTGATGGCTTAAGCATCGCTCTATTCACTTTGGCACTCTACCTACTAACTCCCACCACCCCACCAACACCCTGCAGCACCTCACATCACAATCAGCTTTTTAAGTTACGTCTCAAAACTGAATAATAGGAAATTAATCATGAGCAAAGGAATGATTTGGTGATTTAAAACAATGTAGCTGTCAAGCTGCCAGAATGAAATTGTGCCACTGACAGTGATAGGAAAAGGCAGGTATTTATTGACTTTCTGATTGGCGGCACGCTGTTGATTTTGGCAGGATGACAGATATCTGAGCGGTCGGTCCAGCTGGTTATCTGGTGAACTGACAGTTTCTGTCACCAGAGATTATATTACTTTCCTTTGTTTAGAAAAACCATCATAACCTTCCTGCTATTGTGCTGCTTTCTTCATTTTTGAAAATATGTTTCACCCTCTCACACTCATGCATATATTCAATAAATTCATTCAAATATCTACATTTTCCACATGTTTGCACATGTACACAGACAAGTTGCTGTCCTTCAGCCTTCTGGTATTCTCTCGGCACTCCTTGCCCATTATTTGCAACATTGCTGATGGCTATAAAGTGAGGAGGAAGTGTTGGGATAGAGGTTGTGTAATGCTTTTGTTAAATGCAAAGGAGGGACATTGTGCCTTTTTAAGGGTTTGCTACGAGTGTCAGAAAGTCACTGTCAGCTTATATAACTCCACTCCAATTGTTGCCATCTAATGAAGAGCAGCGCTGAGAGGAAAACTGGCTGTTCCAAGCGCTGCTCTTACCGCCTGTCTCAGCTCCTGGTTGAACACTATTCATCTGCTATGACTCTGATCCCTACATGTGCTGTTTGTAATTGGTTAGTTATGACAATGTGATAATTGAAGGATTTATCACTGTAGATCTTATGTTAATATTTCAAAATAGTCACTATTTTTCTCTTGTCTATAAGTGCAATACAAAGTTACAAACATACAGGCTGTTAGAGTGAAATAGATAGCATTAGAAGATTATTGTACATCTATCTAAATAAAACTCTACCTGTATTAATATGCCAACATTGCAGTTAAAAATGGTGGGAGGTAAAGAGAATGATGAAAAAGAAAAGATACTAATCAGTAAAACTTGTTTCATGTAAGTTTTTTAAGCTTCTGTGTCCCATATGTTAAACATTGTAGCTATGTCCATTCACATGTTCTTGTGATTTCCTGCTCATATATTATAATTGTTCTTTTTCTGCCGACAAAATGGTTTGTCAAGATTCAGAGCTACATAGGGAACAGAAAGTGTTTTAGTTGAGATCTGGCCTTTTCCAGTGCTGCCATGGTAACCAGAAAGCTCAACATACAATGCAGAGATGGCCTTCTCCAAGCAGAGATCTATTAACACTGACTTTGTGTGTCTGCCTCACTCCTGTGTGCTCTTTTAACCCTTTGTTTTCTCCTGTGAGCTCCCTTCAACACCCACATTCTCTCCTACTTATATCCGGACAATCGCAAAATCACACACAATTATTGGTATTAGTACCGACACACATGGGCGCACAAATGCTTGGTTCCACACACGCGCAAGTGTGTACAATCTTTTCCTGTCGTGTTTGCTCCTCATTGTAGAGTAACCCAATCAGGAAGATGGAGGCCTGGAGCAAGCAGGACATGACGCAGGGACAGATGTGAAGAAAAAGCTCAGTAATCCTACATAAGCCTTAATGCTCAGGCAGAATATTAATGGCTCTCAGGAGCAACTTGAATAAGTCTAAGACTTCAGAGTACGATTTAATCATCTCAGAAAATAAGAAAGTATGCAGACATTAAATTAATATGCGAGTATTATATTTAGGAGGATAGACAAACCGATGACTCTAGGAAACAAAATACCCCTGCAGTACACTTTTCTGGCCAAGGTCACAGTCTTAAGTAGGTCAGTATTGTATTGCTGAATTAGTGTTAGTAAGGGAACACCACAGTCATCATGATTTAGACACTTTCCCATTTGACTCATTGTGTAAGTTTTCCTTGTTTATGGGTCATGTATCTGCAATCTGGGCAGCAACTGTGAAGTCTTTTATATCCTTGGAAGCTCCCTCACAATATCTTAACAGCTTATTTATTTAAAAAAATAAATAAATAGACAATATACAATTCGCTGATGTAAGTTTTCTTGGTGGTACTGATATTTGTTTTAGAAATCTGATCTGGCTATTCCAATTTTGGTTGATTCCAACTTATTTTTTAAGATCTACAGTTGACAGAATAGACATTTTTTGTAAGTCTCCTTTAATGGAAAATTCAACTGTATTTTCATGATAAAACACTGACTAAAATGTAATTTATTGAAACCGCTGTCCCTCCACCAAATCTCAAAGTTAAGTACTCCAGATCACTAGATTTAGTTTTCTGTACAAATAAAATTCACCTGAAATTTACTTGCAGTCCACTTACAACCTCCACCTTTGAGGATAGATCTATTTTTTTTTTTTTTTTTTTATGAAACTCACTGGTAAGGCCAGTAATGAATCCATTACATTTTGGAGCCATCCACTTTATATATTTTTCTTGTTTTTATTGGGTTTGATTGAATTAGCAAATGTGGCGAAGTTATGTGCTGTCAGTGTTCCTCTTGTTTGACTATGTTACTGGTTATATAGGTACTGAAGCAGGCACAGTTCAGAGACCTCAAGTAAAATGAAGGGATAAACTGAACATTTGCATTATAGTTATATTGGAAAATTATGAACAAAGTTAAGGCTGTTATGACAACGACTGGAAGATCAACTTAGAAAGTGATCATTAAAATTGTATGTTACATTTGCCATATGCCCCCTGGACCCCCCAAACAGTCATATTCGTGATGAAGATTGCATGATCTAAGAATGCAGTATCTTCTGAGAGTTAAATTATGAAAACAAATTAACAGTAGAGTGAGGGAACACTTAAAGTAAGCAGTTAACAGCTTGTGATTAGCTAATACGAAGCTTGTCCATTTGTGATTGGATGAAGACAGAATTAGCTTATTGATCTTTGTGGTAATGGGACACTGTGTATGTGACTTAAAACATTCTTCTTGACTGAACTTCTGCCAAGCTTTGTTTCACTTGGGATTGACCTCTAACCTCCGAAGAACTTCTATAGCAATGACATGTCACTGTGTGTGAGGTTATCATGTTACTGTCTTTAGCCATGTGTGTAAATGTCACTGGCAGGTAATCAGATACTGATGAGCTGGTCATCAGACATGGCCAATCAAGAGGAAAATGTCCACCTCTGGTCACTCGCCAATCGATCAGTTTGTCTCTGATACATGAATGATTTAAGGCTCACATTACTTGTTCAATGGGAGAAAATCTGTTTGTGAACCACAGTAGTAGCAAATTACTCATACTAACTGAGTGGCACTTATCATCTAGTCTAATGGCAATAAATGTCCTTGTTGTTCTCCCTTATTTAGAGTGCAGAGGAACACTGTGCCTTTGTGAGCGTGGTAAGCGGCAGCTTATGTGTATTCCTTGCTGTGTTTGTGCTGGTGTGTACGGAGATGCTCTCACAGCGATGGAGGCGTCTCCTGGGTCTTATTGTGTGGGCCACACACCTAACCCTGGGCTACACCTTCATCTTCAGCGGCCCCATTATCCTGCCTTGGGATCAGGTAACCCACCCTTTATGTACTGTGAACAATAAGACTTTTTTGTTTGTTTAAAATTATGTTATGATTGCATCAGGCCAGGGACTAAACCGAAGTACTTACAATATTGAAATATTTATTTTGCCGAGGAATCTTTGAAGCCCCAGTCCCACAATCCATTTGCATACACAGTCTTTTTCATGAAGATTAGACAATTCACAGAGTCAGAATGCAAAATAGAACAACTTCCACAGAATCCTACTTTATCAGTGGCGTGATTGGGGGTGGAATGGGGAGGACTACAATCTATCTACTATCTTTATTTTAGCTGAATTAAAATTAACAAAAAAAAGAGGTGAGACCATTAGATGTCTGCAAAGTTTGATGATTATATGATGGCAGCTCCTGTTAAATTGTTACCTCATTAACTTATTAAATATTGCTGTTGAGGTCATCATAATTTTGCACAGGCATAGCAACAAACAGCTGCAGATTGTCCCTGTTACCATGGTAATTGACTTTTGCTTATGACTGCGTGCGTTGATTTGAAGCTCTGCTTCACCTCATGAGTGTATTTATGTTTTGTCAGTGTTGACTTTTTTCTCCACCAAATTATTAGTCTTGACATTATTTCTCACCCTTTAAGAAACTGAATATTTGGTGTGAATGTTGACACAGAGTGGATTCATAGTAAGAACAGACCAGCTTCAGTCATTTTACTGAACAAACACTGTCACAGAGCCCTGTTAAGATAATTTATTTGCTGATTAACTGTTGTCAGATTTGTCTGTGGAAATGATGTTCATATTTTACAAAAGTCAAACGTTATAAATTCTACTGGGTTTGTATGGGAATTGTTAAGGAGCAGCTTGACTTAATGTAAAACTAGATGTTGGATACTGACCAAAAAATAAACAGTAAATCATGGTAATGTTTATAGTTACCTACTCACCTTATCTCATTGAGTTGGATTCAGTGCTCTATTGCAGCTGTATGGTGAGTGTGATGTTTATTCATTTTGTACATTGTAAAGTTAACAATGTGCTCCACATTTGTCTCAGAATGAACTCAGTTAGCAACATGGTTCAGTAAGTTTTCCTTTATCACTGCAAAATGAACACAACCACAACATGCCTAGGATTTGATCATTCCAGAGTAAATCTTTTGTCCTCACTGAATATTTTCCCATGTGTCCCTTTAGGTGCCTTTCTTCCTCTTCATCATCTTCACAGTGTACACAATGCTACCGTTTCAGTTGTGGTACGCTGTGGTGTTGAGCATCATATCCTCACTGTCTCACATCTTGGTCCTCTCTCTGCGCCTCACTATCAACAACACGAAGTCCAACCAATACCTAGCTAACCAGGTGAACTCAGTTGGATTAAAGCTGTGATGTTTTGTTGTAGAAATGTTCCCAGCACAGTTAAAGGGGTTGTATGTAGTGCTGATATTCAACACTGAATAGAAGGGGGTAGTAACTTACCAGAATACACTTATGACTAAAAAAAAAAAACACCAACCAATCATCACTATGTGTCTCCAGACTATATTACTCACTGAATAAAGTATGAAGCTCATTGTTTACACACATCTGCATTATGGTGTCTTTAAGTTTTCTTCTTCAGACAAAAACTCATACCCGTGAGTGGTCACATAAATCCTATGGGCTGTCTGTGTGAATATATTCCGCTCATATCTCTACAGTCCAAAGTAATCTGTGACACAATTCCAGGGCTCTTTATTCTAAACATATGAAAGCTACTACATATGGTCCCTTTAATTCAGCAATCCTCAGATCTTGCTTTTACTGTAATACATTTTTAAGGAATTCCATCTAGTAGACATTGCATAAGATCACTGTATTATCCATTCTAAAGCTTCAGCAAGTTTCCAGTTGACCTCTAATTTCTGTTGTATGTTTTTTCTGTAGCTGCTGTCCAATGCAGTGGTGTTTCTGTGTGGCAGTGTGGTGGGAGCCTTTCATAAGGTCCTGATGGAGAAAACCCTAAGGCAAACCTTCCAGGACACACTGAGGTGCCTGAGCATGCGCATGAAGCTGGAGATAGAGAAAAGACAGCAGGTCAGTGTCATACACTGTCTGATAACAGTTGCTCACAATGGTTAAATAGTTTCTTTGTAAATAAATACATTTGTGAAAACTGTGTCTATAAGACTGTTAGTGTAACCAAGCCACTTTGAAATCATTCTAGGACGCTTAACAATGTAACAATATTAATGTAAGTGTAGTAAAAATAAAAAATACAGCATTTGGAAAGGTCTGTTTCTTATGCAGCTTTGGAAAAAATTATTCAACCACTGTCATAAAATAATAATAATAAAAGTTAACATGTATCCCAAATGTGTGGTTTTTATGTGCAAATGTGTAGCAAAAATTTATCAAAAGACCCATTATCATATTAGGTATAAATAGGCTGTATTTACATTATCAAAATCACAAAAAGTAAGAAGATTGTTTTTCCAACATCAGACGATCTACATACAAGTATAAACTATCAAAAGATTATGTTGAAGTGCTGTTACATAATTTTTGCATTATAATCAGGACTAATATGTTTTTAAAAGCTAGATCCAGATTTATTAGTGTAATGACAAAAAATTCTAGTGATAATTTGTATGAGTTTAAGATAAATATGTGGGCTCAGTTGCACATATTAATTTGGCACCGTGATATATTCTAAAACCTTGAAAGTAGAGAATTTTTATTACTAAACATCACATACACTAGTAGATCTGAGTGATAAGAAACTCTCATTCTATGATCAAGGCCAGTTTTGATATAATAACAGTTTTACTTTTTTTAATTTTCTTTTTTTTTTTTATTTAACATTCTTACTGAATAGGAACAAACATTACAGACAAATAAGGAGAATGCCTCATCAGTAATTGTTATTGCTGTGGCCTTAAAATTTTATTCCAGCTCAAAGCTTTGCCTTCAGCCAGCCTCATGTTGACTCTCCCATGAATGTTTTCATTGAGACTAACATCCTTCTGAAATTAGATTTTCCTCTGATGCTTTTTAAATTAGATGCATCTGTGCTGGCTTGCTTTGACTTCAGAGGCCTTTTAAAAATAATTTTCCCTCTTTGTTGATTTGCTTTAACTGATGCTTAGTATGGGACATAAAATGTGCTGACAGGGGTGCTGTTGTGTTGCCTAGCAGGACAGAAGGAATGATATGATAGTTAACATTTCAAGCGTCCAGCTCTATTTGAATTGGAGCGTCTGCACTGAGGTAGCCAAAGAGAACAGGGACATAATAACATGGTGGGGGAAGCTCCATAACAACTTCAGAAAGAAGCCCAATGTGTTCACCACAAAATGTTTCTTGGCAAGATACAAAGGACGTCAAAAATGACATTTAAACTGTGTGACGTTTATGCTCCTTTAAAACCCCACAACAAATGAAATTGTCTGGAACACTGTTGACCTGTCCACACCCATTCCTCTACATAAATCACAGTAAATGTGTATTCATTCAGTGAGTTTATTTCCACACCATATTTAACTTAAGCATATATAATGTCCCATACATATTAAAATGCATAGTTCCAATAGGGCTGCATAATATGGCCAAAGATGTTAAGATGGTAAAAAATGTATCATTCAGTACTGACAATTATCTTAATATTATCCTCTCTATCAAATTTAAAACCTGCCTTTTGTTCCTGAGTGAAAGTTGAAGAAATCACATGAATATTTGTGATTGTTTGGCCAAATTGTTTCGGAAATCTATATGTAGAATATGTAAACATGGGGGGCAATTCTTAAATGTTTGTTATCAATCAAGGTAATTTAAGGGGTTTAGCAAAATTAGTGCATTAATCATTTAGGAATTTAAACAGTCCCTTCATTTTCAGAGTCTTAAAAGTAATCTGTCAACTGACTGACAAGCAGGTTCATGAATAGGTGTGTACTGTTCCCTGGTTATTCTATGACAAATTAAGTGGATAAAAGGTCTGGAGTTAACTCCAGATGTTGAATTTGTATTT
Source organism: Ostorhinchus cyanosoma (assembly GCA_029814465.1). Lineage (NCBI taxonomy): Eukaryota > Metazoa > Chordata > Actinopteri > Kurtiformes > Apogonidae > Ostorhinchus > Ostorhinchus cyanosoma. The sequence goes on from JAPTYQ010000018.1 coordinate 42,457,985, forward strand.
GGTAGCTGTTAACAGGGATCCTCAATATGAAGTCCAAAGAGGTGCAAGTGAAAGATGCTGTCATTCAGATGAAAAAAACTAAAATAAATCAACCAGAGCAATAGTGAAGAAAAAATGTTTTACAACAACCAGCCAAGCCAAGAACACACTTTAGGAGGTAAGAGTGTCATTATCAAAGTCAAGCGGTGCATTCATGAATGGAAATACAGTAGGTTAACAACAAGGGGCAACCAGTGGTAACACTCAACAACAGGAAGGACAGATTAGAATTTGCCAGAAAATGTCTAAAAGGCCTACCCAGTTCTGGAAAATATTCTCTGGACACATAAAACCCAGATGAACGCGTACTAGAATAATAGTAAAAAAGTCTGGAGAAGGAAAGGAGCAGCTCAGCTCTCTTGCAAAGCAGAATATGTCCTATGTCCAACATGATGAAGGCAGTGTTATTTAATAAGCATGTATAGCTGCCAGTGGAATTGGGTCACTGGTGTTTATTGATGACATGATGCTGATAGAAATAACAGGATGGGTTCTGAAATGTACAGGGGTAGCCTCACTGCTCAGATTCAGCCACATGCTGCAAAACCGATAGGGTGGTGCTTCACATTGCAGATGGATAATGACCCAAAACATACTGTAAAAGCAACCCAAGAGCTTTTGAAGGTAAACAAATGGAATGTTCTTCAGTAGCCAAGTCAGTCACCTGATCGCAACCCAATAGAGCAGCTTTTCAGTTACTGAAGACAAAACTGAAGGCAGAAAGACCAACAGAACAAGGACCAACTGAAGGCGTCTGTAGTAAAAGCCTGATAAAGCATCACCAGGGAGGAAACTCAGTGTTTGGTGATGTCCATGGGGTCCAGACTTCATGCAGTAACTGCAAAGAATTTTCATCCAATAATTAAAAATGATCTTTATATTTATAACAATCCTAGTTTACACATGTACTTTTGAGCCTCTGGAAAGGAAGGTCTTACATATAAAATGGTTGTAATTCCTAAATAGTTTATGCAGTATTTTTTGTTAAACTCCTGGAATTAAAGCTGAAAGTCCACACTTCAATCACATCTTGATTGTTTCATTTGTAATCCACTGTGGTGACGTATAGAGGTAACATTACTTAATTTGTGTCACTGTCCAAACACTTTTAAACCTGAGTTCACATACTAAATTGTGGTCTTGGTTCCATTTTTTATCCGAGCTGTTCTGTGCCAAAACATACTTTGCAGTACCACAGTAAATGAAGTTAAGGTGAGATTTAATTCTTCTTTTTTTGTCCTTGAGACATCTTTTTAAAAACCTGGTGAGTATCCAAAAAACCCTCCAGGGAAATTAAAAACTTGTGATGGTGAACTTGGCCTTTCCAAAAAGGGCTCATGAGACTGACGTGTTAAAGTAAAAGATGTTGTGATGTGATTAAATCTAATGTAATCTGAATGCTTGGTATACTTAAAAGCGCAGTGTCAAAGAAAAATAGTAGTTGCAAGTAAGAAGTTCCACAAATATACATGTTGGTGGTAGGATCATGCCATTTTAGGGGTATTTTCTAATGACTTGTAGAGGAAATGATCTATGGGAAGAGTCAAACCCACTGAAATGATGATAAACTTAAATATATGAGCGTCCTTATTTGACCCAGTTGGAGCCCATCCCTTAATCTCTTTAGTAAATCTGTGTAATTAACTGAATTTAACCATGGACGCATGCAGACTTTTCATCCCACTTGACCTAATCAATGAATGATATAAAAATCCCACATATACAAACCTATCCACACCTTTCTTTCTTTCTTTCTTTCTTTCTTTCTTTCTTTCTTTCTTTCTTTCTTTCTTTCTTTCTTTCTTTCTT
>JAPTYQ010000018.1:42462289-42476488 GCA_029814465.1 Ostorhinchus cyanosoma
TTCTTTCTTTCTTTCTTTCTTTCTTTCTTTCTTTCTTTCTTTCTTTCTTTCTTTCTTTCTTTCTTTCTTTCTACCTTTCTACCTTTCTACCTTTCTTTCTTTCTTTCTTTCTACCTTTCTACCTTTCTACAAATATACAAAGTGCTCTTGCCCATATCTTAAAACGTTAAAATATGTTTGCCCTCTCATATAACAATCTGTATTTGCACCTACTTGTACACTGCAGAGCACTTGTGGGGAAAGTATTGTGTAAAAAGAGTTTCAGATAAAATTAACCATCACTGACTAAGCTAGTGTAGTCAGATGATGTAACTTGATGCTTCTGTGATGGTATGAGGAGGATTAATCATTTCTTCAGAAGCTGCCTCTTTAGATTCCTGTCTTAAGCTGTTGAACTTTGCCCACTTCTCCACTGCCAATATTAGAAAACTGATCCAATGACGTTAGTGTTAATTTTTATATTATAAATGCATTACATGGTGCTAATACTGGAGTCTGGAAATCTATAGATATTTGTTTGATATAATTGAGTTACTTTTCTCCTTTAAACCTGTACGTATGAGCACACAGGCATAGTTTTAAGTAGTAAAAGAACTACTCCAGGTGTTAGTGGTGTTGGCGCTGACTTACAGCTGCATGCAATAGAGTAGAAAGAGAAATGTGCATCAGTAGAAAATTGATCAAACAAAAGCCTTGTAGGATGAACACAGCTCTAACCAACTCTTGCTTAGAATAAGGTTCATAGCTATGTAATAAAGAGTGAAATGATAATGTATCTGCATGCTCGGGCATTTCCTGTGTAGACTCATCTCTGAGCTTATCGCTCATCACTGTACATGGACCGCAGCAGTGAAACTGGTGTAATTTGCAGCGTTTAACTAAGCGTGTGTGTATATGTGTGTTTATAGGAAAACCTTCTGCAGTCTGTTCTGCCAGTCTACATCTCCATGAAGATGAAGCTGGCAATCATGGAACGCTTGCAAGACTGTAAAGACAAAGAAGAGCAACAGCGACTTGTTAAAGATAACAACTTCCACAGCCTTTATGTCAAGAGGCACGAGAATGTCAGGTACAACGTTATGAGCAAGTCCTCAATCACTCCGTACGTCTTTGTTCTGAGGTAGACAAACAGCTTGTTGAGCCATGTGCAAAATGACCAGTAAAAAGTTATCGATCAACCAATTAGAAAACCTAGACATTTATTATAAGATTTTTTTGCATGTTTGTAGAACTATGGAGTGTCTTCACAACCACGTTAAAAAAAGACTACATTTATTTAAACTTCATAATACATAAATGAAGCGTAAAAACACACAGAAGGCAGATTTACTGACCACTTCTCGTAACGATGGAGATTAGTATGTGTGTTTGTTTTCAGAGCAGTGACCCAGTTACAGCTCTTTGTTTTACGGGGGTTTCATTAATTTACCAAGTGCTGACAGATAGCAGGTCAGCTTTAACTGAACTCTCACAGATGGCTCTGCAGTGCATTTTTGTCAGAGAATCGCGTACAGGATGTTGTGTCTTATCATAGAAAAATACATCAGGAACATTTACATGTATGTATGTCACTTCAATTGAATTTCTACATAATGGTGTAACCTCCATGAAGATTTGAGATGCTAACATGTTTCTTTTAGGATTTTGTGTAAGACTCATTGTTTCACCATCGGTCATGTGTGCTGCTGTGTTCATTTAAGGCTAGAGTTGTTGAATGATAGGCTCCATCCCTGACCTATCCCTATAATTACACTTCAGACCAGTCATTAGCTGTGTTGTCTGTCACCTGGCCATATTCAGTCAGTCACCAGTCAGGATCAAGTCAGGTCAGGAGCGCTGTCTGTGTCCCTCTGCTGTTCAGCTGGTTAGAGTGCAATATTTAGACAGCCAGTCGTGGTAGTAAGGTAGCTGTGTTATGTCTGGCCTTTTACAAATGTATTTATTGTTTAATTTACAGATTTCAATTTAGCTGTACAAGTTACAGTATGTTTGGCCATTTGATCCCATTGATGGCCGTGCTAAGTCAAATTAAATATAACTCGTCATGTTGTAATTTACATGCACAGAATTCATCACGCAATTCTTGACACATCCAGTGACTTGGCGAGATGAACACAACATCGCAGCGCTCAGGGTTTTAGTTATCACTAAAGCCAGCCATGTGTGAGGCTTTTGCCAGACGTGCAGCTGTTTTCTTGTAGCATTTGGATCGTTTACAGGCCAGGTATTAGTGTCAGTCTATAATCCACTGGCTGGCAGCTTTACTAAGACAAGGGCTGTGATTCAGCATTGAACCAGACAAGCTCTTTAATCACTCCCTGATCAGCTCTAGAGGTTAATGATAGGTGGATGTGGAGGTTGTACCCTAAAATGCTTCATTACTGTTTAGAGGTCGTAATGGTCATATTAGGGTCATGATGGTAGGCCTGTGCAGAGAAAGGTAATCCCTTTCCAATATTTGAAGGATCCCCATTTAATTTCATACTGGTCAATTTTTTAAATTGCAGCTTTTCTTGAATGAAAGATTTTATTGACAATGATGACTTTCAGAATTGTTCTGCTGTATCTACACAGAGAGATACATACACACTAAGTCATGTTAGCATTTGTGATTCATTAATAAATATGCATGCAAGAGACCAATAAAAAGCTGAATGTAAATGATAAAAACACACTTTCCACAAATTTTTGTCAACAATTGAGGAATGGTAATCACTTGTTACTGCAAATACTGTATGTATTAAAACCTCTTCGGATATGCAACCTTATTACCATTAATGTGAATTAATTATTTAAATTTTTTGTTTGTAGCATCCTTTATGCTGATATTGTTGGTTTTACCCGATTGGCCAGCGACTGCTCTCCCAAGGAACTGGTCATTATGCTTAATGAGCTGTTTGGCAAGTTTGACCAAATTGCTAAGGTGAGTTATGAAAAGTATAATATGATAGCAGCATAAAGTTAGGATAGAGGAATTTTATCAAGACAAACCATTGTGCTCAAAATTTGCTATGCAGTAGTACAATATTCTCATTAATTCAGCTCCCATATTTCTAGGTGCATCCTGTCCAAGTTTAGATCCATGTTTGTTGCTTTATATATCTAGTGTGGTTAAATAAATCCCACAATTTATTTATTTTTGGTTCCCACAGAAAAACGAGTGTATGAGAATCAAGATCCTTGGAGATTGCTACTACTGTGTGTCAGGGTTGCCAGTGTCTTTGCCCAAACATGCCAAGAACTGTGTCAAAATGGGTCTCGACATGTGCGAAGCCATCAAGTGAGTGTGTCTCAACCATATGTCTCAATCCTATCTGAAATATACATAGTCTATAAAGACATATCATAGGTGCATTGTGGACGGTGGGGTTAATTTGCAGGCCTCTATCTAGTTAAATATATTTTGCATAACTGAAAAACTATATCTATATATCTAGAAAAAGTCACTTCTGACCTTAAATTAAAGTTATCTTTGGTGTAGAAATTGAACCTTTCCATACAGTCGTGGAAAATATTATTAGACCACCCTTGTTTTCTTCAATTTCTTGTTCATTTTAATGCCTGGTACAACTAAAATATCTAAAATAGCTCATAAGAGTTTAATTTCTGAGCTGATATCTATCCATTTTCCATGGTTTTCTTGATAATAACCAAAATCACTTCAGTTCATACATCAATATCTGTTGCATTGTACTGACAAAAGCATTATTTTTAGGCATTCCATGTTTTCTTTTCTTTTAGTCACATGATACACACAGGAGTTAGTACTGGATTGCCTAATCATTGTTTTTGATGACTTTTGATTGTCTAATAATTTTTTCCATGACTGTATATCCACACATATATGATAAATATGTGTGACACTCTGATATAGTTTTTTCAGTATTAATCACTCTGTGTGCATTAAAGGACTGCTATTCACATAGAGAAACAAACCTTAACAACAATAACTACCAGTATTTGTGTCCAACTCTTCTAGGCAGGTGCGGGAGGCCACAGGAGTGGACATCAACATGAGAGTGGGTGTTCACTCAGGCAATGTGCTCTGTGGTGTCATTGGTCTTCGAAAGTGGCAGTTTGATGTGTGGTCACATGATGTCACTCTGGCCAATCACATGGAGTCAGGAGGTCTTCCTGGGTAGGTGCTTTTATAATGAGCTTCAAGTCTTTTCACACCCTCTACTTCAATGAGAATAATGAGTGTAGAAAACAAGCAAAGCTATTTTTATAGACCTTTAATTAGTCTTCTGACAACGTGATTCATTAGCACAAACCTGATGAGCCACATCACTCACTCATCACTTGCTGTTGGTTATTAAAGCTTTAAGAAATATGTAGGTTTTCATAAATACATTCTTTTACATTTTTATATTTTATTTCTATTTATTTCCTTTAGGCGTGTCCACATCACAGAAGCAACTCTGAAACACCTGAACAAGGCTTATGAAGTGGAAGAGGGTAATGGCCACCTCAGGGACCCCTACCTTAAGGAGCTCAATGTTCAAACGTACCTAGTCATTGATCCACGAGTAAGTTTACTGACTGTACTTTTCACTGTCCCTCATCAGGGGCATTTCTGTTGTGTATTTATTGCTGGTAATCACATAATTAATATGATATTATGTCTTGAAGATGTTGTCTTTATAAGGCAAAAACAAAGAATTATTGTTATTTATAGTTTTGTAAATTTGAGATTTTTTACTTCACCTGAAGAGTTTGCATTTTAATGAGTTGTTTATGATTCATCATTCTAACAGTTTTAGTTGCATTAATTACACAGAGCAAGGTTAACTCTCTTGATTTGTAAACAAACTCTGTGTCCATGTCTACAAATGAGCACTTGCTCATTGATCCAGTGATTCCACCCACAGCATGTCCTGATGCTGCTCAAACAGTATTAACGGTTCTCAGGCACCCCTTATACTGGGGACAATAAAAGGCCACCTCAAAATGTCAAGTTTCATCAAATCTCACCATGCCACAGATGTTGCAAATCATGTGGGGACACACCGTTGACATGTTTGATGCAGAGAGGATCCCCTTGAAGAGGAGTGGAATAACATTTCACAGACCACAATTGACAACCTTGTCAATTGACACACAAGATATTGATCGGTCATTTCTTTCAACCACCCCCACCATGTCCACATGAATGTCCCTGAATGCCAGACGCCACTATTATGTTCTAATGGACAGTAGTCTGTACCACATTGATCATAAAATACTGTATGATTATTTATATATATATATATATATATATATTGCGCAACACCTAATGCTGTTAAAGATTTAAAGTGTCACATGGGGTGTTTATATATTTGCTCAGTGTAAATACCTATTAAATAACATGCTGTCTAAACATAGTATGAATTGTGTGTGTTTGCTTTAAGTCTAAGGATCCATCACTTACTACCCGTAGTGCAAAACCTTGGGTGAATGACGGCCTGAAAATGCGGGCATCGGTGCGTATGACTCGCTACCTGGAATCGTGGGGGGCTGTTAAACCATTTGCCCACCTTCAGAACCGAGAAGGCTTCACCACAGACAACATGGGCAATGGAAAATCAATCGGCAAGGTGAGAAATAGTTCCCTGCCGTTTGTTTTATGGCTGTATAGCTCATTGAGGTAACACAATATGGTGAACAAATACAAAAGATGAGCTTGCCGAGCTATTCCGTCATGACAAATTTTATGGTGTGAGGTAATCCAGGAAATAACACCACATTGGTGGTTACAGAGGTGGATGAAAATGATCTAAGACCGTTACAAGTATGTGGAAATTTCAAGTTGTTTATAAAATTGGTGAATAGAATAAAGTTACTTATCTTTTAGGCTTTGTTTGATCTGATCTCTTTGACATATGAAGACTTGTTTAATGTAGTTGAGCATGGCCTTAAACACATGTTATCACACATATTTACTGTTGCTCCTACCTTTTCCAGGACATCCCCCTGCGATCACCTGCTGGCTCAAAAATCACTGAGAGGTAAGAACAATCCTGAGCTGTTTTGTCTCATTGTTCTCATTTTTAAGGGATTATAGAGAATAACAGAATCGTTTGGAATCGGTCGATAAATGAGGCGACATTGTTTGCTCACACAAATTTACCCTTGAAGTCAGTTTCTATAACAACTCAACTATTTTTCAACAACATCTTGATGGTCATAACTTTAACAGGAAATTTCAATGCCAATGATTTTTCCATCTGTCTAGTAAGTTGGACTGGTAATATCATATAACAGTGTGCTCACTGTGACAAACCTTTAGAGGGTTCATTGATGTTTTTGAAGGATATCCTTTTGACATAGGGTTAGGGTGACATTTTGATATGCATTTACTTTCAGTTTAAAGGTTCAGTGTGCATAATTTACACACATTTAACTGCAGAAATGGAGTATACGCATAATAATATTTTCATGAGTGTATAATTATTTGAAAAGATGAATTGCTGTGATTTTTTATAATAAGTTGTTAATATCCACAGAGGGAACATTCACCATGTTGTCATATTTCTACTGTAGCTCAGAACTCCTTTTAGGGCTTGGCGTCAAACTTCAATAATTTTACTGTATCAGTCAGACTGGTTTGTCTATATTGAGTATCCAGCATGAACAGTTTTTGTACATTTTCTTTAATCATATTATGGTGACAGCTTTAAGTAGTGATAAATATTTTTTTTGTACTGTAAAACTGCTTTGAGTTGGAAAATGCAAGCAGACTGAAAAATTAAACTAATGATTTATAGAGACAGATACAGACTTTATTCATCCCCAGTGTTAGGGTTACTTTATTGTAATCTTTTAACAATACCCAGAGAGATTATAGACTACAGCTAATATATCCTTAATTAAAAAGGCCATAATGATGAAACAAACCCTCCAATGAAGTCCTTTTATGGTTCTTAGTGGCCACTGGGAGGCGAGGAGTTTCAGTCCTCCAATTCATTAATCTGTTTTACACTGAACCTTTAGAAAGAGATGTATGTTCCACTCAATAAGCTCTAAATACATTAAGTTGAATAATACAGTGATAAGGTGCTACTTGAATGCCATAAAATAGTCTGCATGGTGCTGACTTTATTGCTGTAGACTATTAAGGGTGTACAGTACAGTACATTAGGCTTAAAACTTTCTGTAAATGAGAAAAGACACATTTAGCTCATCTATGGTGCTCTGCATACTGCTGCACAGGCAGAGCAGGGGGAGTGTTTATCTCTATAACAAGGTCTTTTCATTAGTTTCAGGTAACTCATAGGCAAATGGATTATGGTTAAAGCTTCCATTGTTAATTCTCTCTTCCTGTCTGTCACAAGCAGTAAGTGTACTGACAAACATTCAAAGTGTAGACAGTGATTAATGAGCAGGACTCACCTACACAAACAGTGTGGGCTGGAACAATATGATTACTAGAGATAAGTATGTGCCTAAAAGCCCAATCGTTTCACCCATAGAGGTTGGCTTTATCTTGAAAATTGTTACCGGTAATCTTGCTCACCAGCATAGTTTAGGAAAGGCAGCAGATGGTGAATAAAACTACAGTATCTGCCAGCTACTCTGCTCTAACAGCTTTCATTGCATTGTCACGTTTATATAACTATTGGCCCTGTGTATTTTCTGGCTCCCCACTGCTTATTGTGACGAATTTGTGTCTGTGTCTTACTCTTGGGCCCTGGCAGTTTTGATGAGTCTCTAGAGGAGCCCTTCTCCTTGCCTGCCCCTCCGTTCAGCAGCTATAAGTGAGTGGGGCCTTCATGGCCTGCAAGGTCCTCTTTCCTCATTGCAGAAGTTCTCAACCTTTGGGTTCGTGATGCTTTGATAATGTGGGAAGTTCCATATTGATATTGTTCTAGATGTTTTAAGTTTGTTTCTGATAAGTAGCAGCATCAGAAAATCTGTTTGCTTCCTTCTTTAAGTGTTTATTGTATTACTGATGCCCCGTAATTTCAGTCTCACAACCCAGGGTGAGAACTACTGCTGGAGAGATCCTTGCTATTCCAAAAACTAACCTAAGCAGCGGTGTAACATGTGATCACAAAAGTTGCCACAAAGCCTGTAACCTCTAACAATTCAAGCACTTAGTGGACTGACACGCTCCTATTAACACTGATCACTGACTGGGGCTTTTGTGGATTTGAGTTTGTGCATCTGTGAGTGTGTTTCCTTCCTGACAAAGTAGGGGGTTTCCAAGCAGAAGCGCAGCAGTGACACCCCTGCTGAATCCTGCAGAGTTCTTCTAACACACAGCATTCTTCAGCCGGCACATTCACTCTGCATAGCTCTGTCACAGACACAAGCAAATATCTCTCCTCCCCCACTAATGCTGAGACTGGCATTAATGAAGTTACCTCCAGAACTGTACCCCCAGCTGCACTGGACCTGAGTAACCTGCATGGCCTGATCTGGTTTCCCAGCATCTGTTCCAGTCAGCCTGTGTCTCTGCATCTGGTTCATCTGCCTGTTCCTAATTGTCTTTGTGCTCCCTGATGCAGAAACAAGTCCCAGAAGAGCAAGTTTGATGAGGAGCTGCACAACGAGATGACAACTACTATAGATGAGCTCAGCAGCAAGTAGGTGGATGTGTGCTCAAAATGAACTTTGTGTGCACATGTCAGAGTTGCGTGGTAACGGAAAGAAAATTACACTGAAATATTGTTAATATTGGATTTTTCACCTTGGGCTTAAATATTTCTATTTGTTTGGGAATTGATTGCTCCAGAATGATGGGAGTGATTTGTAGGAGAGTGCATCTGCAAAGAAAGGTGAAAAATTGTTGCTGGTGAGAGATATGCAGAGAAAAAAGCAAACTATATGTCCACCCATAAATAAGAGTAAATCGTGTTATATCAGACAAAGTTCTGTTAGATTAATCAGACAAAAAGAACCATCCACATTTGTCAGAAAATATAGAGACTTTGGATTCCTACAGAATTTGACTAAAACTGGTCTTAAAGGTCATTCATACCTAACATTTTTAATATATGCTATATTATGTAAGAAGCATAATAGCAAACCTTGTAGTTCTAGCAAGGCAATTTTGCTTTTGTGTTCTTTTAAATGACTGTGATCTGTAGAAATCAATCACCTTAGACTGGTTCATTAACATACTCTTTGTACAGACTCTTTAGCAAGTGGAGCTAAAAGGATCCTCTGGTCAAGGTGTTGCTATTGTGTCCTGTTAAGTGTGAACCCATGAAGCAGTGTGCAGCAGCTGTTTATGATGGTGTAAAAGTCAAAATAATTATCTGTCTTTTTGTCTTCCCTCCCTCCCTAACTTCCTTCCTCTCAGGCAGTGGTCGAAATCTGAAGAAACAAGCAGTTTAGCACTTTGGTTTCCAAAGAAAGATCTGGAAAAACAGGTTGATTTAGCTTTTTTTTAACGTTTCAATTCACTTATTATAGTTTCAAAAAAGAGGTTTAGTTGTTTTCTCCTTTTCATGTTTTTTTTTTTTTCAATAATTTTTCTTCAAAGTATCGAGCCCTGGATTTGCCAATGTTCAAACACTATGTTGCCTGTGCCACCATTATCTTCTTCTGCATCTTTTTGGTTCAGATGCTTGTCACAAAGGAGTAAGTAAAATGAAAAATGTTCATATTCATTCATTTACAAGAGTGAAACAATGTTTTTTGTGTCTGTCTGAAATCTGAGATGCATTCAGTCCTACAAAAGATCTACTAATTAGAATGCTAAATTGGCACAGAATAGTGAAAGCTGATGCTCTTTTATCTCCTTTAGTCCACCGATGTTGGGGATGTCATTTGCAGTGTTGGCTTGTGTCCTTCTGCTCATCCTGGCTGTGTGTTTCGCAAGCAACCTACAGGTCAGTCTGAAGTCTTATGTCATCTTTTAACACTACAGTGCAATGGGGTTAAGTTTCAGCTTTTTTTGTCCCTGCAATTACTTTGTTCTATGGAAAGTGGAGTACATAAGCCTCATTACAAGAAGCTCATCATTCCCTTTTTCCAGGAACCTGCCAGGTTAAGCTGAATGCAAATGCCAGTAAAGAGTATTGTTTTGTGTGTGACTCAAAGATGCAGCAAAGTAGAACTTAAACCTAATACCTGAACGAATTTAATTGCCTTCAGCCTGAGAACTTAAAATGATAAGTGGAATTCTTTAGAAATTATTGCTGTTTTGCCAGAGGACTCTCAAAGTAAATGCAATAATAGAGCAGCAGAAATGTAATTTCTGTCAGCAGCCTTACTTACAGGTAGCTCACCCTGCTGGATTATCTTACAACCAGTATATACAATGGATAGACAAGACAGACACATACAGTCACAGTGACTTCCAATCTGGCCTTTCTTTATTACTTTGAAGGAAATGGATCATGCCTACAGAGAAATATGGATTTTACACTCACAAATGTAATATACATTTTGTTGAAGTCTGTCAAAGCAATATCTGAAAAATAGAGGCCAGACATCTACCTTTCATAAAATGTGTATTTTCTTTTGCAATCAAATAGAGGTCACAAAAATACCACATTACCTTTCGCAAGAGGGACGTGCTGGTAAATTTAAAAGGTGAAAGGGATTTCTTCTTTAATTAGTCAGTGACAGAATGGAAACGTGAAGGCTATTCATTGCACTGTAGCCTTTTATGGTTGACTTATTGACTTGGATGACATTCAGGCCTTTACCACCAGCGTTTTCTCTCTCAGACAGATTCCGTCCCTCAAAATAGCAAAAGCTGAGCCACTCACACATGATGTCTGGAGATGATGACTTTAACCGTCACATGCTCCTCATACCTGCTTGTGTCCGTCTTTGCTTCTCTTCCTCCTCTGCAGCGCCTGTTTCCAGAGAAGCTTTCACGTTGCCAGTGGCTTCCTGCTGTGTCTGAAGCAGTGGTTAAGCAGCCGTGTGTCCGCCTCCCTTTGGCCACCATCACTACTGCGGTTATCATTATTTTGGCAGAATTCAACTTGGTAAGACTTTGTTTATGCGTTGAGAGACGAACATTGCATACTTTACTATTTGTAGCTGTGCGACACTTCATAGCTATCATACCTAACTTCAAAGGACATTGTCTAGTGGTTGCTTGTCAGTCAAATGTTTTTCCTCCCTCTGCAGTGCTTTGTCCCGACAAATGTGACCAACTGTTCCAGTGACATTCATATACTTCACTTAAATGATTCCCATAAGCAGTATTTAGAGGGGGAGCTCTTCTACCTGCCTGTAAGTGAATGGCTTGTTAATCATATATGATGGTGTAAGGGCAGTACTTATTGTTTATCCATGTTAGACTGTTAGATCGTCTTTGCAAATACACAGCTCTGACATTTGTTGTAGTTCCCGAAAGGGTATGAATGTAGGTGAGTCTATTTGTGCATCACCATTATGAGAGGATTTTTCTTCTCCATGTGAAATCAGTCCCATTTAGCAACTTTGGGATGAATTCAAATACATTGAGCAATGAAATAAGAGCCAGTGTTTATCACACAGATTGTGCTCAACTGCCTTTGACAGTCCAAAACTTACTTGCATTGAATCTGCAGATGGCAGGGAATTGGGAAACATAAAAAAACCCAAAACAAAACACACACTCCTCTTGCAACTTTCTCTTCTCTGCACTGAACCAGACAAGCATATGTATATGCATTTGAGGAACAGCCCTCTCTCTTCCTGAAAACATCTGATTGGGTAGAATCTCTCGTTGTCGGCTTGATTTTCTGAAAATGTAGCCAAAATTTGGAGCAAAAGTTATACATTTTTTTCATACTGCTAGAATAATAATATGTGGAATGATTATTGCAATACTATATTAATATTACTGCCTGCTTCAGCTTTAATTTTCTGGTGTTTTTAATATCTACAGTAACATGACAACCATAAACTGCAGTGTTATTGTGTGTTAGCTATTTAAATGAATAGTTTATACCCACATGCAGTTTGTCTAAAACTGATTTAATCCTAAAACTGACTTTGATGTTTTAACTCTGGTCATCCACCTTATAGAAGTCTTCTAGAGTTTGGGCTCCATGAATATAGAATTCTGGCATGTGTAATTTAGAGAAAATATTTCTAAATACATCAATCTATTGAACGTTGTTGAATGCCCCAAGTGTAACTGCGTCTCTTCTTTCTTTCTTTCCTCCCCTCAGTACTCCGTATTCTGCTGTATTCTATCTCTTATTGCATGTGGAGTCTTCTTGAGAGTGAGTTTTGAGCTCAAAGTACTCTTCCTCACCCTGGCCTCCACAGTATACTACGTCATAATCCTCACCTCCAAACGGGACCTTTTTGTGACCTATGAAAACGTCCTCTATGCTGAGGTCGCTGACAGCTGGAACTGCAGCAGGTGTGAATACAGAAATAAATCTGTGTAGTATCAGGATTATTGTTGTTACATATCGATATATACAGTCAAGTACAATTTAAGTCTATTTAATAATGGTGTTTGTTCCATATCAGAGAGGCCATTCTGGAATGCATAGGCTTGGTAAAGCACCCGCAGGTGATGAGCTGCATATACATCACCCTTTTCCTGGTCACTATGCTCATCATCTCACAACAGGTAATGAAACTCTCTCTCTCAGCTTGCTTTCTGTCAGTTTTATCCATTCACATTCCAGACAGATCCGGTGGAAACATTTCAACGAAACAGACTCAGCAAGGGATGTTCAGATTTCCATCTTTACTTGCTTCAACTTCCTTCTATGTTTCTGTTTGACAGAACGAGTCCTGCTTCCGGCAGGATTTCTTGCTGAAGTACAAGAACCACACAGAGCAGGATGAGATCGAGACCAGGGAAAACCTGAACCGCCTGCTGCTGGAGAATGTGCTTCCTGCTCATGTGGCTGCTCTGTTTGTTGGAGAAAATAAAAAGAATGAGGTAAGATGTTTTTTTCGGTTGGTTTTTAATTGGTGCATGAATACAGTAGATCAACCTTTAAAACTATAATGTCAATATCTCTCCATTAAACTATCTATAAATATTTCCGTCTTATGTTATACACTTTGTTGAAATCTGTATCAGTTGACAATCAATGGAATTACATCATTACTAACTTTTTGAACTTGTGGCTGTTTCATTACAATGAAATTATGTAATGTGATCATGAGTCACAAAGTGCTGTATCATGTATCACTTCAGCTCAACTGAAATCCCATGATCCCACACTACTTCCCACCATCATCATCAAACTCTGATTGAGAGACTCGTTGCTCTAGGAATGTCATCCTGAGTTTATGTGTTTCTTGGACTGTACAGCCTTTCCTTGGGGGTGTTGAAGCCTTATATAAAGACTGGAGGCAGAAGTGTTAATCCTTTTCACGTGTACATTAGGCATGGGATACATTGTGCGTTCCATTACATTAATAGATGACACAGAGGATAAGCACCACTGGCTAAATCTCAGGCTGTTGCCTATACTTTCTGTCATAGAAATCCATTGTTTGCACAGAATGGTACATCAGTACACTCAGGCCATAGGCATTAATGGTCAGTTTGAATTAAATGGAGTAGTTTTAAACACCATAGGGTGTAAACTGATGCTTCAATGTGACATCAGCAGAGGACCTTATTTGTCCTTCAGTGCACATTCAGAGGGTCTACTGGGAACTTATGAAGAAGTCAGACAATGACTTTATTGTAAAGGTGAAAAAAAAAAGTACACCAAGTATCAAAATGATATATACATGCATCGTCATGTCAGTGGTAGCGTGCTCTCTCTCTTTGTTCAAACTTGGGTGTAACTTGGGCTTAGTTTGGTCTGTAAGGAGTCAATTTTCTGCAGCTTAGCTAAAGGCATTCAAGGTCAGTTTTACACTTTTCCAAAAATCACATTTCAGTTTACCGAAAGACAAAAGACCCACAGGATTTTGTAATAAAATTATTATGGCTAATTTAACATTTAGGAGCCATGTAAGTAGTAGAGCTTGACAAATCATGAGTTTGATTGATGTAAAGTACATTTAATTGCTGATGTGCATGAAATGTGCTCTATAACCCAACTGGCTTTGTCTTATAAATGTTCCAAATATTGGTGGATCCACTGGCAGGCTGACTGCTGCTGCGTTGACAGCACATAAAATATGGAGGTGAAGAAATGTTGATGAATGGAGATTAAACTGTTTGAGAGACACAAGAAGCATAGACTGGTTAAATAAATAATGAAAATGAAAACCAAAAGAAAAGAATAATAATAAAGGAATAATATACAATAATAAAGTTAAAATGATGTAGTTATACAGAGT
>JAPTYQ010000018.1:42562791-42583325 GCA_029814465.1 Ostorhinchus cyanosoma
TCCCACTGGTCAGCCTTTCTCTCTCTGGGAACACGACTTCATTATGGAGATGAATTGTCTTATTGTGAAGGCCAAACTGCCCCCTCTTGCAGGAGAGGTGGAGCCTCTTGCTGGACATTGGGGCATCATGCCGTGACCCGGCTTCAGGGGTCAGTTCACCCACTGTTTGAAAAGCATCTCATGTAACGCATCAGTGAATGACCGCCTCCTCTTCTCAGCCCAGGGCTCTCTCACAGTCACACCGGTCACCAATGCACTGAACATTGTGTGTCTTTTGTAAAACGTAAACATAGAGTGAGCAGCTTTATTTGGCATCAACTGGACAAAACTACACAATAAACTCCCAGAATATTGTGATTCAAATGCTCCAAGAGGGCGTTAGAGAGGTGATGTCCCACCCCCTCTGGTTGAAGAACCTTGATAAATATTATTATAGTCAATAGGGAGAGACAAGTAATGTTTGATGCTGTTTTGATTTATGTCACATATGATTTATGACAGTTTAACCCCATAAAGACCCAGTGCTACTTTTATAGCAGTTCCCAATTTTTTTTTTTTTGTCTGTATTCAACTTTTTTTTAAAGTGATTTACCACCATCTATCATAATATTATCCTCTGCATAATGCATTTTTTCAGTGAAAATTAGGTGTCTTCTTATCATAAGTAAGTAATCAGATAATTGCAATAATCAGAGCTGATATGTTTATGTGCGTTTCAAAAATGTGATAATTGAAAAAAAAACCTTGGTTTAAATGTTTCAGTCCATTTCCAAACCGTAGTGATGGTAGACTCAAACTTCCTATTGTTGTCTACATCACTCCCATTTTCTATGATATATTTAATTAAATTTTCTTTTATTTTTTTTACATATGTGCAGATGTAAAAGAATGAAATAAATCAGATTGACAGGTTTATATGCATGACGACATCAGAGTACAGGAGAGAAATCCAAGTGTGTTAATTATACTCATATTGTACATTTTACTGCTTATATGATCACTTGAATAATCCGTTAATTCCTGATGATGATCTGATGATGATCAGAGTTTTAGTGTGCATATAAAACTCACTGAAAATCTCTCAGTATCAACAGACTCTTCAAACTTCTTCACCTTGCTTTTGAGGAGCGGGCAGTTCTTTGACTTTTTTGATGATGATGATGATGATGATGATGTGTATAATTTGAGACAAGAGATGAAGTCCATGGAGATGTGTCACACACTTTACATCACCATTTTATCGCAAACTCTAACGTTCTTGACTGGTGTTATTATTATAATCATTGTTATTTCTAGAATAAGATGTGAATTAGTGGGGTTTTTTGAACAGTCTCTGTAATTTTCCTGAACTATTCAACAAGATGAAACATGTTTGTTCTATATTTTCCAGTATTAGCTCAGAGTGGTCTTCTGCAATGTCTTTTTTCTGTTCTATTGTCGATGGCCAGTGTTAAGGCGCTCAACTCTCACCTTCCATGTGAATGTGGACCAGAGATATCACCACCTAAACGAATAAACCCAGAATAAACAAGACAAAAAACAGCTGTAACGAGGAACTTCTGCATTATTTATGGAAACTGGAAGGAGCAGTAATGAGTATTCAGTTGGTCATAATCTGCAACTTCACCACCACATGTCACTAAATGTCCCACACTCTACCTTGAATTCTTACACTATAGCCCCTTTCCCACCAACATTCCCAGGAACTTTTATAACCAGGAATCTTTTTGCTTGGGTAATCTGTTTGGTTTACATTTCCATCCCAACTCAAAGTTCCTGGTAATTTTTTTGAGTGTTGAGACGAACTCCTTTAACACAGCAATTCTATCACAGGAATATTTCACCTTTATTCCGTAACGACGTCTGCGTAAACAAAACGGTGGATCATTTGGTCCCACCTTTATCGCAGCTCTGTAACGCCCCTGGAGGTATTAACAGAGCTGTGATAAAAGTAGAATCATGATTCCGGAACGCTATGGAAAAGGAACTCCTCTTGTTCTGCGACCAAGGTGTGACGCTTTGATGACGGGATTTAAAAATAAGCGTGGGCCGTGTACAGCGAACAAACATATCAACACGACTAGAAAGATGTCAAACTGGGGAGACGGAGGACTCTATCTGAGTTAACATTTGTGAAATGGTGAAAGACTCTGAGGAGGTTAGCGACATTGCTATGCTCTGGGTATTTACGTCACATTATACGCTGTTACTGCCCCTTTGATTCTGGAACTCAGGTCCGCTGTGTATAAGTCCAGCCTGTCTCACCTCTGTTACTCCTTTGGCTGTGGAAATGAATCATTTATTCATTCATTCATTCATTCATTCATTATCTGAACCCGCTTTATCCTCACTAGGGTCACGGGGGTCGCTTGGAGCCTATCCCGGTAATGAATCAATGGTGGAAAAAAGGTGGGATCACCATTTCACCTTTTTTGCAGGATCTCTGTGTAAAAGTGGCTGCAGACATATGATGGAAGTGCATTCCTAGAAGTGAGCTGAATATGCTCAAAAGAGTGACTTAAAACACTCAAAAGAGGATATTCAGCAAACGGACATCACCATCCATCCATCCATTTCTTGCAGTTTTTCTTCTTTTGCTCCATTTTTCAAATGATCCAAACACAAAACAAAGTGAATCTTGTAGAAATGGAATAAACAAACTTGCAGCTGAATAGTGGCTCAAACACTGTGGGTGAACATAAGTGTAGAACGCTGCAAGTGTGTTCCATCAATCAGCGTTCTTCAGCACACAACCCCACCCCTCAAGAATCTGAAAAATCCTACCCCCAACTAGGAACTTTTTTCAAGGAAACTTTGGGGATGAGGGAAAGTTTACCCAGGTCATTTCATGGAAACACCCTGAGGTTTTTCCCAGGTATCCCAAGTAAAGTTTAAGTTCCTTCAGTGGGAAAGGGGTTTATGTATTTTTTTTTTTTTTTTGTTCTTTAATTCTACCCTCATCTCTCATGATGAAAGGTCTTTATGAATAATATCTTTGGAACAGGCAGGATTATACACATCCTCGATGGCAGTTTGTTTGTACAGAAAAGAGGACGTTACAGTCATTAGTCAGTCAGGTAGAGCCGGCTTTATCAAATGCACACAGGAAATTAGTCTTTTTTTTTTTGTAAGATAGTACACATGCAAACCATGGAGGCAGACATCTGTGGGGTAGGTTATGGGGGCTGAGCTGGTAGGAAAGTCTTTGATCAGGTTCTAGAGGAAGCAGAAGTTTCCTCCTGTGGTAGTCCGTGAACGTGTCACCTAAAGCCTGCACACATGCATCTCTCATCAAGACCATAACACGGCAAAAAATAAAGGGTTAAGAATCACTGTTTACCTCTGGAGAGCTGACTTAGCACACTTGCTTGTTTCCAGTCATGACATTCATGGAGGTACCCGCTGTAATCTGCACATATAAAGAAGATGCAATGGAAAAAAAAACTCACGGTCACTATGGCTGTTTCATTCTTTCCCTGAGCACATAAAAGACCAACACTACAAAAGTTTTGCAAAGAAAGTAGCCCACTCAAAAGATGAAAACTGAAACTACTGATATTTTACTTTGTTGTGGCATTAAAATCAGATCACATTCATGTGTTGAGGCTGGAATTTAAAGCGTTTGGCTTGTCCTAGAAACAGCGCTATAAAAAGGAATCAATATGCTTTATTATTTATTTGTTCATTGTAATGCACGGTTGTTGAAACAGTTTATAGAGGTAGAAAGCAGCCAGTAAAGAATTAGCGTTGCTTTTATTGCTTTTCTTCTCAAATGTCCTCGCTGCTTTCTCACCAAGCAGCTGCTGGCAGAGTTCTGTGGGGGTGGCTATGAGCCGACATAGAAATGTTTTATTGTTGTGGAAAAATTATTTTAAGTACTTGCTTTACAATGCTGCTTGAGGCATGCCTGTTTCTGCTGACAGCACTCTGTAGCTTTAGTCTGGTTAAATGATATGCTTTACAAGATTTTTTTTTTTTAAGTCAACACATAAAAAGAACAATGTCAAAACACTCTGTTGTGAAATGCTCTTTGGAATAGTTGTGTTCAGAAAGTCTACTGTATAATGTAGTTTTGTTTTTACTTTTCGCAGCATCAGTGACTGCATTAACCTCGTCATCCCTTAAATGTGCTGTCTTTGGAGAGGCCAACAGTGCAGTGGAATTTGTAATATTCATGCATGCAGGAAAAACACAATATTGTCTTTCCTTTTATTTAAGTAAGTGCATTGGCCAGTTCACACATTGACTACATTGCCTTCAGAAGTTTCACAGAAAATGCGTGCGGTCTCTTTCTCACACCTATGTTTTTGGCCTGCTGCCTAGAGGTCTCTTTCGTGTTTCTGTGCTTTAGTCATTGAAGAAGCCCGGACTCTCCTTTATGCATGTTGCATTAATTCTTCCATGCTGCTCTGCGATGGACTGCTTGTTTATTTATTTTTTTCCTAGTAGCTGAACACAGATGGCTGACAAACAACTCATTTCACATTTCTGCTTCTTTCTTTTCAACTTTTTCCAAACAGTGAATTGGGTTTTTCTACTTTCTTCAGCTGACTTTGTGTCAACATATCAACATTTATTTGATCGTTTTGCTTGCGTTCTTCTATACGCACTTGCTCGTATCTGTATTTTCCTCCTTACAGAGCGACACACTATCCTGCATGTCTCTCTCTAAATCTGTAGGTGAAAGGTTACAGGTCTGTGGACAGGAAGCTTTTCTGCAATAAGAGCTCAGAGGCTTGGTGCGCCAAACCATAGTCTTGTTATTCCGAAACAGGGCCCTTCGCTGTGGAAAGTGCAGCTAAATATTTGGGTATTAGCCTGCCATTGTTTTCCTGTGTGGACCTCAGCTCCGCATCTCGGGTCCAGTACCCTGAAGATGATATAACACTGAACGCAATTTGATCGTGGCCTCTGTGACTGAACCCAAGCAGAGAGTGCGATTTCAAAGCCTGCTGAAACTATTCAAAACACTAGCGGCCCGTTAACAGCCCAGCATAATGAATTCCATGGCGGGCCAGGCCTCTATGTGTGGGAGACTCTGAGCTTAGCTAAATAAACCTTGTCTGGCTGAGTGGCCCCACTGGTGCCCGGCCCTGTGGGGACAGGAGCAGCCTGGTCTCTCACAGGTCACTGGTCAGACTCAGTGTTAATGACAGCCTCATTTACTCTAAACTCATGTCCACTAGCAACATCCAACAAGTCACACCTCTGCTCTGTCACAGATTATGGGCAAGGGCGTTATTAGTGGCTCAGTTTGAAATGACAAACTGGATCTATAGACGGTTCATATGAGTTGTTCTGGTTGAAGCTGATAGCAGAGATCGCTGTTCTTCCCTGTGGTGGGAGTGACGGGCTTTGATTTTTTTCTCCTTTCGTCATTAACTATTCACATTTTCACCTTATGTGCAGATCACCATCGCCACTCGACATGAGTCCAAGTAGTTCAAAGGCAGCGTTGCTTGGAAGTGCACGCGCCACCCCAGGAGTCGCCAGGCCACGGACACCTGCAGAGTGGTGGGTGCTGTGAGCTTGGGCGTGTTTGGATCAGGGACTGAATTTTCCTCTGAAGATGAGGAAAAGGTTTATGGCACGCTCCCATGAGAGTGTCTCCTGCTCTTTGAAGCTCCTGTCTTGGTGGCTGCTCTTATCTCAGGGAAGGATTATTTTATCTCCCCCTGTTCCCTTCTTTCTCTTCTCCTTCTTCTTTCTCCTTCTTCTTCTTCGTCTTCTGTCTCACTTTCCATCAGCTCAGGTTTTGAGCAGATCTCTTAGGAGATCTTCTCCTTTGCCCTTGCTCTTTCACTACACTCATTTCCAATTTTCCCCTTTCAGTGTACACCCAGTCCTCTTTTCACCACTACCCCCACTCTCTTCCTTCTGCTTCCTCTGTTGCTCTCCACTCTCTTTTTCTTTTTCCCTATCTCCCCTATTCTACCCTTCCAACACATGACAGACTGTGTAATTAATGAGCATCATAAACCTCTCTTTCTATTAGCTACCCATTAGTAAACCTGGCAAGCCTGTCATTTTGGACAAAAACACACAGCTCCTTCATTTGATCCCCACATCAAAGGGGGAACCCCACTGTTTTCGGCTGAATACACTAATTGTGTCCTCGTTCTGGATGGGGCTACACCCCCACTGCTTCAAAAAAGCAGCCAGTGCCGAGTGCAGATAGTAAAGAGAAGTACAGAAGCAGAAAGTATTGATTATACAGGCCTAAATTTGGAGAGCCTCTGACGTTGGAGAATTACCAGTCATTCAGCCTCGTACCTAAAAGTCTGCACGAGCATGAGTTTATTCACACCTGCTCTGTATAGTTACTGTAGACACAATCTGCAAAAAAATAAGAAATATTATGGAGCTCAAGGCCCTGTTATGAGTATTTTATCACTCTGATATTAAGATAAAACAGAATTTTTAAGTGGGATTGTAAGGATTTCCCTATTTTACACTACAAACAAATATACATATAGGTTCGGCAATCTTATTTGAAAGATTTTTTAAAAATGTATGTCTGAGGTTTTGCCTAAAGTCTCATCACCCTCTCAGTCTCAGTTTGAGCACATTAATAAAGTTTTGTGCTAATATGACAACAAACAAGCTTAGAGGGGCAACTGCAAGTCTTTGAACTGAAAACGCAGCTCATGAATATTTATTTCATGCATTTATATACTACAAAATAAAAACAGCTAAAGACATATGTGACCAATGAATGATAAGACTTTGTGTGTTTAATGGGTTTCACAAAGAGATTTTTAAACCACATTTTTAATCGTCGCTTCTCCTGCACATTTTATACATTTTATTTACAGGGTTAAATGAAATTCCATGTTTTTGTTCTCTTATGCTTGCCAGAAAAATGAATGCACTCATTCTGATGTACTCTGACTAATAATTGGCGTTCTATTGGTGTATATTGACTGGCCTCTAATAGGGTGCAGGTCTACTGTCATAAAAAGTACACCAATAGAGCTAATATCAAAGTATCAAAGTATGTCTGTATTTTTATTGCTTCCAGCACATAAGACGGCAAACGCATGCCAGCCTCTTTCTCCCTCCCTGCAGACCCTTCGCCTGACACATCACACGCTGGGCCACCACAATGGGCTGAGTCACCACCGCTGCAGGAATCAACACTGTACTTCAGTCACGATTGTCTTCTGCCCTTTACAACATCTATGCCCTTTTGTTCCTCAAGATAAAGGCAACAGTCACATGTTTGAGATTTAAGCGCCTGGCAGCTGCTCTTCTCTGCCTCTATATGCTTCACATCCCCCTCTTCACCACCAGGCAGCATTCCCTCCGGTGGGCTCTCCAGGCATCAGGCCCCTAACATTGTTACAAGGACATAAACACAGACAAACCGTTAGATCCCCCTGGATCTGGCGGTCTGAATGCCCCCTATTATGCCTGTTTCCTGGGAGAATGCAGAGTTTTATGGTGGAATGAGTGCACACTGACCACCAAGGTAGGAGCTCCCACAGGTCAATAAATACCTATATCAATCAGGCAGGTGTCTAAAGGGTTTGGCTTTTGTTCCAAGAAGCTTTTCCATCATAAAACACACACACACACACACACACACATTAGAAACCACTGGACAGATTTCCACCAGATATGACAAATGTCTCAAATAAAAGTTATATATTAACCTCATTTATTCACAGATATGAAGACTTGTCAAGCTAAAATAACTACATCCAGTGATAATGGGGGTTGATTGGGGGTTTGGGGGTTCATGTCCATGAGATGGTACTCTAGCTTTAAACCCCCGCCACCTCCTCTCTCACAGGCTTCAAAGGGAAAGCTTGGAAATAAGGCCCGCAAAGCCATCTCTCCGTTGGCCTCTTCAAAGGACAGGAAGTGTGTCAGAGGGACAGGCCTTCTTTCCCAGCAAATTCATGTGAGTTGCTATAATAACAAGCTCATCAGTGTGTCTGTGGCAGACTAGTTCAAAGGGGAGCCTGATTCCTCTTGGTATAACATGTGATGATAGAGTCAGGATGCGGAAACCGCTGTTTAGTAGAAATGCAACTGGAGGGCTGGATTCAGCACACAAGTACATCCCTAAAGCTGTAAAATTCCTTCCCTGAAAATTGGGGCCAGATTTGTTTTTTTCAATCTAAACTTACACTGGAAATCAACTCTGCTCATTTGTGTTTACATATGTCACATTTGGATGCTTTTATAGGAATGTTTAGGAAATCTCGGGAGGATAGTTGGAAAGTTAAATGTTGACAAGCTCAATGCACATGTCAACTGAGCTTTTTATGCTATAATTATACATTAACCATTAAAGAAAGATTAGATCTCATCTTCACAAAGTGGTTCATCACCATTTATTATTTTGAGAAAGAAGTATTTACCATTATTTGCTTTACTATGTAGATGCTCAGAAAAGCTCATTGTAAATTCAAAGATCATTATATCAAAACAGAGACAACAACTGAACAGATAAAAATGTGTGTTTTTTTTTTTTTAAACAACAAAATATAACATTAACTGGATTTAAAAACAAGTGTCTACAACCACTGTCATTTGTCAAACTACACGTGTCTTACTGGTGAACCAATGTTCCTAAAGATGACAGTGTTTCCACATGCACTATGAAGCTTCTGAACGTCCAAATGGGTCAAATCTGACCGTTATGAAAAGCTGAGAAACTGCATTTTACCTGAATTCTTGAAATGTGTTAGTGTTTATTGTGGTTCAAAAGTTCAGAACATTATAGATCAGTAGATGCTCTTGGTCTTTGAGGTGTAAGCAGTAATGTATCATGGTAACATAATCAAAACTAGCCGACAGACCAACCAACAATATTTTCTGTTGTGCAAACCTTCACATTAGTGGCATAATTTAAGCACCATTATCATTTTACTATGTCGTATTCACATCCAAATCCCTTTTTTGCGTAGCACTTCAACAAGTCTATTTGTTTCACTTTTAAGATTATGTCCTAAAAATGTACAAAGCCGGCTCGATGATTTTAATCTGCTTTGAATCAGAAATCCACCATGACAAAGAAATAACAAGATAAGAGTTTTTTTTTTCCCCTCTAAAATTAGATATCCCACATTTGAAAAGCACACATTGTGGCTTTTTTGGCAGCTTGATTGATAACACAAATAACACAACCTGTTAAGACATATGAGAATCTGTTAGACATAAAGATAACATTTCTTCTGAATTACTGTGGATGGCAACAGATCACAAAAATATCTTTAAAAGACTGAGCTAAGCAGCCTTTCAGAAGAACCCCAAGCACTTACCACAGCGTATTGTTCTTGAATAAGGAAAAATACGATTAAAACAGTTCATTAAGGCCATATTTGCTATTGTTAGACACTTAATAATGACTTGAAAACACATACATCCACACAATGATCAAAATCCTCCAGGAATTACTGCATCATTAAAATTAGTGCTTGAAAAATTGTCCAATTTGTGTGTTTTGTGCAATATATATTTGCTTTCTGTTCATTTTATTATCATATTCATTAATCCTGCAGGCAGTAAAACAATGGTGTTGTCGCTGATTAGAACACAATATGTGAATTTGTAGTGCGTTTGGAACTAATAACTGTAAGTGTTTCTGTGTCCACTATGGAAATATAACAGTTTCTGGGCTGTTGCCATTGCTTTTTTCAGAAGATGTTATCCACAGTTGCATGGAGCTACTGGCAGCCTGGTGTGAAATGGTGCAGCAGCTTCGATAATTTGGAGACATCAAATGATAGCTTGCTTTTTTTCTTGTGTCTCAGACCAAAAAACTGTAGACTCCTCATGTCAAAAAACCCAACAAACAGGCACTGACCACACTGGTCTGGATGATATGATTTTGTCTCCAGGGCAACTACTGCAGGTTTGATTATGGAGAAACAAAGAATAATCCAAGTATTAATGTAACTACTGCCATCACTCTTACTTGAGCATGACAGTGTGACTAAGGGGGCAACTCCAACTTTGCTCTATTCATGTCATAAATAAATAAATGATTCAATACCAGCTGATTTGAGCTGAATTGACTTGAATCTGACCCCCTATTGTCCCGGGACACTGAGGCCCCTGGACCTCCGTGCGCTCCCTGGACCCATCTCTTTTGTAAACAAGCCTCTCATATACTACTGTATGTGGTGTGAGGTGTCAATCTTCATCTTGTCTTTCGGTGAAACTCTTTGCACTTTGATGGGAAACGTAAGAGGGGAGGGAGGGGGAGCGACTGAGAAGTGATAAATCAGCAAAGAGTCAGTCAAATGGAACCGGAAGTTGGGGAAATATTTTCACAATAAAAATCTGAAACCGTCCAAGAGATAAATGACAATAAGGATGTTTTGTTTTTGGTCCTCAGTGGGTTGGTTTAAGATGATCTTATGCAGAGAGCACAACATGTGTTCATTTACTGCAGAAAATTAGGAGTGATTATCCTGTTGCATTATATAATTAATTGGTCTCTAGATGGCTGCGTACTGCTCTATTTAATAATGTGTGTTTTTGTGTTTGTTTGTTTTTTGCAAATTTACATCCAAACCCCATTAGTTTCAGCTTGATATCCACGACTGAACAAAAATTGGACTATAATTTATAGAAGCTGATGCTATGTCTATACGTTGATAGAGTTTATTTAAATTTTCTTGCATTTTATTAGGCCTATCTTGTATTTATAATTTACTAGAGACGGCATCAACATCAAAGACTTCCTTGTATACATTTGTATAGTAATTTGGTGAATAATGATGATTTGGACTCTCACTCTAGTGTGTGGTGGTGTATGGAAGTAAATATGTGCCGATAGTGTGCAGATATTGAATAATTGTCTTTTGCAAGAATTTTTTATTTTGTAATACATTTTTTCTTAAATAGTTGCATTTCAGGTTTTTTTTTTTACACATAGTTTCATAATCTGGATTCAGTTATTAAAAATAGTTTATTTGATTCAATGTTCTCGAATACAATGCATTTCGAATTCTATATAAAAAAATTTAATATATCACAGACATCTTGACCAGGCAAAACCAATGGAATATCGCAGGCATTGCGATTCACATGATTGACGCAAATGTGCACCGTGTGATACATGACTGGGTGAAAGTTAAAATCAAATAGCTCGATTCTCCATCGGTTTTGCCGGGTCAAGATGTCCATGCTAAGTTGAATTCTTTTAGATTGAATTGGAAACACACTGTATTTGAGAATATTGAAACTTTAATTTTAATAATTGAATCAAGAAACTGTAAAAAAAAAATGAAATTCAACTATTCAAACCAAAATTCAACAAAATACAACTTTTTTTTAAATCTTGCACAACACAATTCAATATCTGACGGCACAGACTTACTTCCATAGTTTTGTTTACTTTGCATTATTCATTCTGCACTTTTACACAGTCAACATTAAGGCTTTTTCAATTCCAAGTGTGATGTGATTTTGGTTTGTGCAGCATATTCCAGTTTAGAGGGGTCGCTCCCTGACTGATTTATTGTGAAAGCGTCCACCGGAAGTCCCGCGCGCTCCTGTGTGCTTCTCGTCGGTTTTCGGGGCCCCGGATCAAACATTCGCTTGGCTCTCAGCCGTTCGGTCCTCCACGGAGCGCAGTCTGCTCTCGGTCTCTACGGACGCGCCTCTGTCTGGATACCGCAGCCTGTTCTGTTCTTTTTTATCATATCCTGGGATTATATTTTCCTCTGATGGTTTTCAACTTCAACTCGATGCTTAGAAATGGGTAAACTGCACTCGAAACATGGTAAGGTTTTTTTTTGTTGTTATTCCTCAGAGAAATCACAGCTGTAGTTTTGCTTCAACTGCTGGCGCGATACTTTCGAGTAACATAATTCATTGTCTCGTTTCTTTCTTTTTTCTGTGTTTTTTCAAGCCGCTATTTGTAAACCGAGGGAGAGTCCTGAAGGTAAGCGCACTTTTCCTCCTCTTCGTGATAAAAGTAGGTTTTAATTAGGGGCAGTTTTTTTATTCAGAGTCTTTGCTCATTGTAACCGCGCGACTCTTTTGAGGATGGAAAACATGAGAGACTTAAAACCCTAACGATGCGCTTCTTTTTCTTCTTCTTCTTCTTCTTTTTCTTGTTCTTTGTTCCAGGCGACAGTTTTGTAGTCAATGCCTGTTTGGCCAGGAAGGGAATCGACGACTGGCTCGTGAAGCAGAAGTACTACTGCACGAGCTCTCGCCTCGAGCAACAGGACTGTCACCACAAGAATAACTGCGGTTTGACTGCACGGGTGAGTACGACGCCGTCCACGAGGTTCACGTATTTATGGTCAAGTGGCGTGTCAGACTTGGTTGTTAAATTACTTTTAAACTCTTTCGCTGCTTGTATTCGGCGTTTGGGTTTCCTGAAACTAATTAGGACGAGGTTTCTGATGCGTTTTTCTGTTTTCTTTTTTTTTTTTGTCTGTGCGTAAAATCTCGCCTTATCTTATCACATCGTGCGTAACTCTGTCTTCTTTCTCTCATTTGTATCTGGAAGTACTAATAAAGTTTCTTAAAGCTTCACAATAGCATCCAGATTTTTTTCTTTAAGTCCATTATGAAAGAAACCAAAGTTTAACTACGCAGAATTAATCTCATGTGATAAATGAAGTGAGGCGTTTGGAAGTCTACCGTTAGTGTCGTAAACCGGAGTTACACTTGACAAGCAGGAGCCAAAGTTGGTGCATCACCTCCGTTTTTGTGTCTGTCGCAGCCGATTAAACCCCCAGTTTAAGGCTGAAACACAATGAATTTTAATACTCCCTCAGTGGAAGGTCTCATCTGCTTATGTAGAGAACAAATACTGGTATCAGCCTCTGCATAGATCTGAAGGCTCTTAAGGTAACAATAGATCAAGCTTGAGTTGAAAGCATTGCACTGTGACAGTCTGGTGACAAGTGAGGATTGTAAAGGCTGGGGAAAAATGTTGGAGGTCATGCTTGTTTTGTTTTTTTTGGCATTGCCGTAAACACTGTGCTGTTGTTGTCAAGTAGGGAAATCCTTTGGAATTGCTACAGAGGAGCCTTAAGCCTCTTTGGTTAGAAATGCCTTCCTCAAAGGCAGCATGTCTGAAGAATTGGAGCCCATCAAGAAGAAAAACGAAAAGCAATTCCTCCACCCACGATCAAGACTCTCTGAGCAGAAATGCATCCATCCATTGAATGCAGCTCAGGAGCCTGAATCTTTTGCATTGGGAGCACATAAGAGTACCTTTTGTGATATTCAGCCTCGTTGATGTGTATTCACAGGCCAAATGCGACTTCTATGAAAAGAATACTGCCACTAAAACAATGCAACCTGCTCGTGTCTTCTTATTAGATTAAAACGAAGGAATTACAGGTGACTGCTTATGTTGGTTTATGTTTGCTTGTGTGGAAAAAAATGATACAGTGGTTTTGTTTAGGAGAGCTGGGACATCCAACATGAAGAAATCTTGGCAAAGTAATGATTCACACTCAAGCTGGGTCTAAAGTCCACCATTGTTCGCTGTTGTGCTGCAAGGTGTTTTTATTTACGTAGTATTTGCTTTGCTTGAAAACAAATGGAAATGATATATTAATCTTCAGTGATGGCATGGCTCATTATCCAGATCTGACTGACATGATCTGCAAATGAGATATATTTGCCACAACAATTAACAATCTTAACGTCTAATTAAAAAAAAAAAAGAAAATAGCTTTCAGATGACTCCCAGATGATATAAAATAATAGCGCAATTTCTGTAATATCAGTTTTCACTCTGAATTGGAAGGATTATACATCATAAGTTGTTGCAAATCAAAGCATATTGTGATTGCTTTGTTTTCCTGAGACCACATAGCTGATTTAGCATGTTTTAAATCACTTTATTCGATATTGGGTTCTTAAATCATTACAAAAACGTAATTATAGAAAAAAAAAACTGTTTATCCCTAATAGAAAGTGTTGGATGGTTGCCTTATGTTGCACCCACATAGTGTCAGAGTTGATAATCCTTCCTTGCGCCCAGAGCAGCAGTGACTATCTTCATAGTAACTAGATCCGCTCAATGTAAAGCTGCGTCTTTTTTCTGGATTGGCACTATGAGAAACACCTGAAAACAAAACATACAATTTACACCATTGTTCATGTGTTGACTGGGCTTCATAAGCTTTGGGCAATTTAGGCATTTAAAACCCCATTATTACCATGCAATTACCATACATTATTACCACAAAACAAACATTCATTACCACGGTCCTGGAAATGTGCATGCACTTTGGCTTCATTTCCCAGCAAAAGTGGTGTGTGTGAAGGTTTGGCCGCTGAAAGAGCTGGATGTTTTGAAACAATTTAGAGGTAGTGGAGCTTAGTTTGTGTAAATAATTCAAGCTCTGCCTAATGGCTTTCTTATCTGGAGGGAAAATAAATAAAAGAAGAAAGGTGTTTTCAATATGAGGCTTTATTTGGATGCTTTCGAGTCTCATTAAAAATACAGACCCAAACCTTGTATATTGAAGTGTAGTTTATAGAAGCATTTGTTAGAAGGTAGGAGTCCTAGATCACCTATAAAGCTGTCTTCTATTTCGGCAGTTTTATGTGTTTTTGCTGCATCAGAGCCACCCGTCAACACTTTATCATATCATTCCAAAATATCTTATTGCGTTGTTGTTTTAAATTTATGGCTGTTACATTCTAAAATGATTATGCTCTCAAAATTTATTGTAAAAAAAAAAAAAAAAAAGGCTACCAAATGTAGTAAAAATTTCCTCATCTCAAAATTTTTTTTTTTTATTCAAGATGAAAACTTTTGACCATGATTCAGATAACCTTTTAACATTAGGGGACCACAATCTTTATGTAGTAGCTTAAAATGCTGTCTATATTCAATAGGATACCTGGTGGGAAAGCTATTTATAGCTGCTGTTTTTTGAGCCCCCTCCCAGTTGAACCAGGGTCCGGGAGAATTCGGGTCAGGTGTCAACAGTAGGGAGTCCACGTTTGGAATTCTTTTGATCCGGTGTTTTCTGAAACTCAGGACAGGAACAATGCTGTTTATTTGGTAGAGGGTGTTGTTTCGTAGTAGTGAATTTTCGTCATGTTGAGCACACGTTTATAGACTAAACCCTACTTTAGTTTAAGGCTTAATGACATTTCCATGCTCACCTTGTGTCCATTCATGAGCTGTGTAGGCAGAGGTGCAGTGTTGGTTGCAGACAGTGAGTGGTGTGGGCAGGTGGATCTGTGTGTTTCAGTTATGTGAGCCTTGGCACGCTTTCTCCCCTGTGTCCAGCACGGTGTCTACACCTACCCATAAATTTGATATGTTGTGTTCACTCCACAGAATTATGTTGCTGACACAGACACTGATAGCATTGAAGGGTTTTACAACTTATGACTTGGAAGTTCAGATTTCTGTTGGCTAGTTATTGGGTTGCTCCTGAAGCTTAACGTGGCATCAGTTAAAAGAGGAGTGAATTATCTTTGTCGCATATAAGATTAACTGCAGATGGATTATATTTTAATGTTATTTGTAGCATTATGGTTATTCCCCTTCCAAGGCTTAAAATCCCCCTCCCCCGCTGCTGTTCGCCTTCTTTCTCCCCTCCTAGACTCCATCTGTTTCTTGCGTTTACCCTGTGGCCCTGTGTTGGTTGTGGCTGATGAAATGAGACTGCATTTGAAGTGGGCCACGCAGGGAGGTGTTTGTAGTGACACTGATGGCTCCTCCTCCACTGTGAAGCCCTTCCCTCTGTGTAGTAAACGGAGCCCCTCCACCTCCAGTCTTCCCAAGCGGCTGCTCTTACAATGCCAAAGCTTCGTTTTTGTTTTTGTTTTTTTCATGTGAGTTTCCATCTATTTGTATGGAACCGTAGGCAAAAGAAGAAGCAAAGGTACATCTGATGACAGAATTCAACTCTTCAAGTGAATCACAGTAAAACTTCTGCCCCCAACCCCCATGTCTCTCAGTAGGTTGCCAGCTCTTTGATTTTTCTCAAGTAAGTAAAGGTTTTTTGGAAGTAGGCCTAAAGCTTTTAAACACATTCCCTCAGCCTCTACGTCTGACAAAAGACATGGCAGGTTTTGCGCCCCCTTCGTTTCTTGCTTGTGCTGCGGTGCTTTTTCTCTCCTTGTCATTTTCACAAAGCAAGGGCCCTTGTCTTGAGGCTGAAAGCACCTTTCAGATGCAGACTCCTCTTCCTCTTTCTCCTCTTCTTTCTATTTTGTCCCATTGCGTTTTCTTTTCCCACCGACTGGCCTCTTTTGCGTGTTGTGTGACGTATGCCCCTCTCCCACCGGGCTCTACCCCCTCTGTGCTCCCAAGGGACCGAGGGCCTGTTGTTGCTCTTTGAAGAGGCTGGGAGAAAAGTTTGGAGCCACATTCTAAAGAGAAGAAAAGGCCTTAGCCTTTGGGGAGGAGGGGTAGCACCTGGCCATAGAGGGGCTCTGTGATTTTCTTTTCTATTTTCCCATGAGAAGATGGGATGGTAGTCTTGTGTTAATGCCAATGTAGCTGGAGGACTGGGAGGCTAGAGGACGTACAGGTAGCTTTTATGTCATATGTGGCATCGTATGTCATGTAGATTACTCCAAACCGGATGAGTTTGTCCGGTGTGACAAAGCTGAGTGGATAACTCTCAGGTTCAGCTGTTATGAATGGTGCCCTCTGGAAAGGATTTCTATGAAAGAATGAAGTTTAGACCAAGGTAAATCAGCAGTGACATGTAGAAATTTGATCAGGTTTATCCATTTCCTTTTTTGTGGCAAAGCATTTCTTCTTCATTTCCTTATGTGTGCCATGCTGGCCAGATTTTCTCATGAAATGCTGTATGAATGAGTAGAAGTCTATAAAACAGGTCAGGTTTCTCTTCAACAACAGCCTCTTTCTTTAACATAACATGTACAGTGTGTCATTGTGAATAAAACTGCACATATGGGATATTAATAGTGTAAGTGAGACAGTGCATATACATATATGTACAGATCTGTTCATGCATGTGCTGTAAGTGTGCAGTATGTCTGGAGTCAGCTGTCCGGATGCACTCCCGAGATCAAAGACTTCTGCGGGAATGTGCTCTGAATCTCAGGGGATTAGCAGCTGAGATTGTGCTTTGTTTCCCCAAATATATGCTCAGTTTGGAGCAACGGTTAGCTGTTGATCAAAGTGTCTCTCACCACCCTTTCAGCGTTACATCTAGGCTTGTGCGTTTTGTTCCACGCTTGAGGTCGGGGGGGATTTATTTCAAAATGATAGAGAATGGCTTGAGCTTTAAAATATAAGTGTTAAGATGTACATTTAACCAATCTAGTTTTACCTTTCTCTAACCAGAGTTGAAGCTGGATGCAGCCTGAAACTGAAATCCCTTGCTTTTAATATGCACATGGTACCGTGCAGATGATCTGTCTAAATACAGAGTGATTTACCTGAGATCATTATCTTTTTAAATACCCACATCTCTTCAACCTTTTGATCTATTTGGATGTCTTAGACATGCTAATGTACTTTCAAAGCATCGGGAAAGTGCTTCTTTTCCTTCTGACCTAAAATAGTAAGATCAAAAGAAGATAAATTATGTGATAATTATAGTAGATAATAGATAGAGGCTACATTAGTGCAACCAAGAAGAATTTTTTTCACCTGTTTTTGGCTTGTATGACTTTTAAGCATTAAAATAATCCTCCACAATATGAAACATAAAAGTGTTTGTTCCTTCTCTGATTTCATTGCAGTACAATACACTAAAGAGATGATCTGTATGTCATTACAGATGCAGTCGCAACTGCAAACACTTAATTTAGTGGTGATTAATCCACACACATCGCTCATTGTAAAAACAGACACATTTTGGCAGGTGCAACTTAGTACCGTAACAGTATCTCAGTTCAGTGAAGTTTATAAGTAACCATTCTATGCAAAATACCAACAACCTGGTTTATCATCAGTGGTATTATTCACGTCTGTATTTATATTATGTGATGTTATTAACAGCTGAGTGCATATGACAGTGACGGTTTAGGAAAAACTCTTGGGGAGTGGGGCTTCTGTGGTGGTGAGCCCCTCAGAGCTTTCTGTGGAAGCTCAGTGCCCGTTTTAATCACCCACTTAAAAGGCTCTGCTGAAGTGGGTGTTTAAGTGTTTAAACCCTGAATAATTCTCTCTTGTTTGTTTATCAGGTTTCCCTGCGGGTTGTGCTCTGGCCCATGCAGTAAGTGCTGAATAATTTGACTGAACACTCAAAGTGGTGCTCAAATAGGATGAGATCAACATCTGCTTAAAACTCCTATCAAGCTCTCTTGAGAGTGCACACTGACACTCACAAATATACATACACTCATCCCATTTGTTTACTCTAATATGTGAATCTATTTATCACTGCTAACAGACGCACAATCCCAGCGTGAATCACTTCCACTGTTTTGCTTACAAACTGGATGTAGGGAAACATCACTGATAGACTCCACAGTTTCCATGAGCCCTGCTGTGGTATTTATCCTCCTTGTGTGAGAGCTGTTGTGGCCGAGGCCTTAAGGCCACCTAGGTTAAAGGGAATGGAGGAAGTAACTTTAGGTAAACAGAGCTGGGAGAGCATTGTGCCTCCTGCAGATACAGGTTCCAGGGCTCTTCAGCTCTTCCTGTGGCGCCACTCCTGGAGGAGGTCTGGATTGTCTGTTAGGGGATGTTTTTGGTGGAAGGAAAGCTAAACACAGGATCGACCCTGCTGAAAGGAAAGCTGTCCTCTCCTGGTGTGTTTATGCTCCACAGGTGCCACAACCCAAAGAGGACCTC
This sequence comes from Ostorhinchus cyanosoma, assembly GCA_029814465.1. Taxonomy (NCBI): domain Eukaryota; kingdom Metazoa; phylum Chordata; class Actinopteri; order Kurtiformes; family Apogonidae; genus Ostorhinchus; species Ostorhinchus cyanosoma. Next base: position 42,581,522 of record JAPTYQ010000018.1, read on the forward strand.
ACCCTGTAGAGTCTGAGTTGAAGCTGTCCAGCCCTGTGCTCCCCAAATGGCCATTTGGCCCCAATGTGAAACTTTCCTCTTCTCCACCCATTTTTTTTTTTTTACTCAACTTTGAAAAACAGTAACCTTGATGTGCAGAGAACTTCACTGGATTGGACAGAGGTTTTGTAATTCTTAAGGGGACTGCAAAGTAACCATAAGCTCCTGAGTGCAGCAATGAGGTTGAGTAACGACTTCTCAAAATAGTTTGAGTGGGATTAGTTTTACCTCTCAGTGTATGAGACCCACACTGTATTTGTAAGATGTAGGCCTGTGGTTTTTTTTTATTTCCTCCTAATGAAAGCATCATTGTGTTCAATCATTAATTATGATTGCTCTTGGAGTTAAAATAAAGTCCCTGAGGTATTGTTTTTACTCTGGGTCTTTGCTGATCAACCCCTTGATTACAGAGTCAAGTTGCTCTTTCAACATATACATATATATGGTATTTGAGTATGGCGTTAAAAGAAAAGTTCAAAAGAGTGTTGAAGTCGAAACCCATGTGTAGAGTAAAGATAGAAAAATTAATGGGTTTGGCTGAATGTCTGACAAACTATCAGTAAAGGCAGAACTTGGCTTCAGTAGGGACTGAAGGATAATATCCTACTCAGCCGGAAGTGCTTACATGGCAGGAGAAATAATAAAAGAAAACAAAAAAGAAAAAAAAAGAAAATAACAACATGGGCTCATTTATGTTTATTTAGATGTTTGGTTCAACAGACATACTGTATGCTGATGATGCAGGCCTTCTACAAAAGACTGAGCTGCCAATCCATGTGCAATAGAGCTAAAGTTATAAGAAGACAACTTTTTTTTGTAGCTTCTATGTAAATATTGTTGACTAATAATTGGTTTTGAGCGTGTGTATAGTTTTTCTCTTTTTTTGTCTTTGTATGTATAGCATATATGTGGGATACTAGGCACACAGTAATTTTTTTTTTTTTGGCGTGTGCATTGTTGGTGGAATTTGTTAGCACTTTGCAGCTCAGTAACTGCAAGTTCATTATGGAGAGCAATGACACAAGCCACTAAATTCAGCAAGCTATGAATAGAAACGTGCCTCTGGCACCAGTGTACTTGTATATAGTAGTTGAAGTGTCTATTTCTGCTGCTGTGTTTACTTGCTAAGTTGAAACACTCTCTGTAATTACAGAAATTTTAGGTCCACAGTTAAAAGGTCAGATGTGAGGGATGTTTAGAGGTAGTGGCTTGTGGCTGGCGGTATGTCTGCTCCAAACATGCTGTGTGTGTATATCTGTGTGAGCATACGTCTGTGTGTATAGAGCAGGACAGAAAGAACGGCCACCTTGGTGTTGAGGTCGGTTGCATCTGGTCAACATGCACACGTCAGAGGTTTTTAAAGCTGCCACCTACCACATAGAAGCTGATTTCTGTCATATGGTGTTAGAAACGTCTCTGACGTGGTTTTTACTAACTCCTCTGAAAACAGTTTTTATGACTTATCAGCTATGATTACAAAGGTCAGGTTTATATAACATTTCTTTTCCTAGTTTCATTATTTTTCCCATCTCGTGTTTTTGCTATTTTAGCTCTTGATGCCCCAGTTGGATCAGATGATAAAAACACTTAACTCATTAAACTTAATTACACTGATTGATATGGTAGAGATAATATGATTCCAACAATGAGGTTATTGTTTCATTTTGTTTGCCTGTCACTAAGAGTACTTCAAACTGTAGCACAGATATTAAAGAAACCTATGAACTCCTGGAACTTCTTTCAGTTTCTCTAACATTGCAGGATA
>JAPTYQ010000018.1:42603261-42619057 GCA_029814465.1 Ostorhinchus cyanosoma
GCTCTACTAATACATATATAGTGAATCCCAAATAAATACTATGAATTTGTCTTCTAAACTAAACTTTTATCTCAAGCATATATTATCTACTTTTTAATCAATTGTATGTCTTTGTTACTTACATCCTCAAACGTATATTTAAAAAATATATGTTTGAATGCAAATATTTCTTATGTGTAGATGTTTACAGCTAAAATCATCAAAACCAACTGAATTAACACTCATTAGCTGTGATTTTTATCCCATTCTGGAGTCACCACACCCAAAAACAGAGTGAGGCCAAAAGGTAAAAGCACCATCTTAATACTAGGAATCAGTTCCAGCAACATTTGTGTGTTTCCGCTCCTGCAAGGTACACTGTGGCTTGCATTTGCCTGGTACAGATCTGAGAGAACATCCAGAAAGGCCTGTGTTTTTTGAGAACAACTTAAAACAGCGCAAAGAGACTGGAGCTATCCTCTGTGTGGTTGGCTGTGCAGTCTTTTTGGCATTGCCTGTGGCTCCACGGCTCATGAGACGGCAGGCGGCGGCTTGGAGGGGGAAAGAAAGGCTTTCTTCTCCAACTCTTTTTTTTAATTTTTTTTTTTTTTTATATCCCTTCACACAAATAAAAAGAGAAGGAAACCAAAAATGACACAGGAAGCTTTTATTTTATGTTATTATATTTTATTTTTTTTACAGTGTGTGTATGACTGAAACCAGTATGTGGAACTGGTCCCTGAAGAATTCATAATAGTTCTTTTTGTTACGAGCCAGAAAAGTATATTGAGTAAAAATCATGTCATTTGAGTCTATATTCAGGCTAAATTCTCAGCAGTTTTTGTCAAAGGGGTTTTTATGTTGAAGCTGGTACCTTATGATGAAAAACATTAATCTGATTTGAGATACTGTATGACTCCATTCATGCCACAGTCATGGAAATGTTTATAAAGGAGTAGGATTTGATTTAGTATGAAAGATCCAACACAGCTGCTAACACCCACGAGGGAATCATTAGCTCAATATGGAGCAAGAAAAAAAAATCATCAGTGCAAAATATGATTTATGAGCTTAACAGTGATAAGACACAACGTTATTACGTGTTCTCTACACTTCAAGCTGTTAAAATATGGTCAGTTTCCTCCTGAAGAATTTCTGCACTTCCTGTTATGTTAAAACTGGTTTGTTTTGACCACTTGTCCACATGTAAACAGCATTTTAGGTCACTGAAACTGAAAAACATCTTCCATAGTCTTTGTGTGTACATACGTATGCGGGAAAGTAAAACAAAGATATAAAAATGATGGCATCCTTGTGTGAATTTGCTGATGTCTGTTCTTTTATTGTGTAATGGACATAGACCCAAGACATCAAATATAGTCATGTGTATAAGTTACTATCATACCTTATGTCAACTTATTACTGTTCAACTTTATGAGTGTAAAGCATCTGTATCTGCTATGTCCAACATTATCTGAGGTGTTAAGTCTGCCAGAAATAATGTTTTGTCTGATGGTTTTGTGCTGTTTTTTACATTGTAGTGTGCACAAAGATAAAATGAAGGTAAAATGAAGCTCATGTGGACAGATTTTTTTTTTTTTAATGGAGGCAAAAAATTCCCATTGAGGAATATGTGTACTACTGCGGACATGACGTAAGACTGCATAACTATTATCAGGCTTGGGTTTTATTAAATGGTCTCATTTGTCTTGTTTGTTAGTGTACCTCGATGTGATGTTACGCTTTTAAATGTTTTTTTTGAAAGCGTATGCACATATTGGTGCTCATTCAGATGTCATTTTAATTATTTAAGAAAGTAGAATTACACATACTGATTTGTAACGTGATTCATATCGGGCCTGACATCTCAGTCATGCTCCTCTGCCACCGCTGTGATGTTTCTTTTCATGAATTTATAACTTGGCTTCACACCCTGTCTGATCACTTCACTTTGAATGCTGAACTAAAACAACTGACAGTGTGTTTCTCTGTTCGCTGTAGGCTGTGTCACTTCTTTAAATTCCTCACTAGTGTGAAATTTATGATAGAGAATGCATAAAGCTGTAGTGTATTTTTGGATTGAAACCGTACAGTAAAGTGAATTGCGTAGTATAGTGAGCATTATTTTATTGGTAACTCCAGCAAGGTTATGTGATCACTCCTGTTTGTGCGTCCGTCTGTCTGTCAGAAGGATTACACGAAAAACTACTGCACAGATTTAGAAATGTGGCAGGATGGGAGGACAAAAAAACCCTGAATTTTGAAGTATCAGGAGAAAGGCTTGAGACTGGAATTGTTTTTCATATTGTGTTTTGAGATGGAGGAACCCCAGGCCACTGGTAGAATGGTGTAGGACATTTATTAGCATGGAAATAGTCAATTACATTAACTGACAGAAGGAAGACATAGGCTACAAATTGATGTTTATATGATGTAAGAATGAACCATACACAGGGTTCCCACAGGGTCTTAAAAAGTCTTAAAAGTCACAAATTTACAAATCTGCATTTAATACCTTCAAAAAAAAATCTTTAAAAGGTGTTCAGTTTGATATTGTAGGTCTTAATTGATGTTGCCATACACTTGTTGGCTGTATAGTGTGTCAGGGAAAGCTGCAAAGAAAATAATGTTTATCTACTCAGTTCCAACCAGACAAGTTTTATTGAAATTAGGAACCAATTTTTGCTAACTTTGCAGGCCCCAGTGAGAAATGACTCGCCACGTTGGAGTAAATAAATACATTTTACAATTTAAGAAAACATATTTTTCCTAAATTTTATGAGTCACAAATTTTTGCCAGTATGTCTGTGAAATGGGGATTAAATTCTGTTCTAAGCAGTCTTAAAAAGTCTTAAATTTAACTTGTAGAAACCTGTAAGAACCATATATACAGTGGATGTATTTTTGTTGGTCTGTGCTCTCTCTATTAACACATAAAGACTCAGTGCTACTTTTATGCCAGTTCCCAATTGAATCTTTCTCTAGATCAAACCTTTCTTAAGCAATTCATCACCATTATCCTTTCTATTTAGCGTATTTTTTGGTGAAAATCATTTATTTACCTGTATTTAATTAACAGATTATGTAGATTAAAGTTGAGGGTTATTATATCAAAAACTGAGAAAACTGAAGAAAAAGTGACTTTTTCAGCAAATATATCAATAATCGAACTTAAAAACAAGCGTCACTGATCCAACTCCATTGGTTTTACTTGTGAATCAATGTTTTAGAAGATGACGGTGTTTCCACGTTCACTGTGGAGCCTCTGAACATCCAAATGGGTCATATCTGATGACCATGAAAAGATGACAAACTGTATTTTACGCCAATTATTTACATGTATTGATAGGATTTGTGGTTGAGAAGTTATTAAACATTTTATACTAGTAGATGACCTTGGCTGTTTGGGTCTTTATGGGTTAAATCTGTGTCAGTATATGAGCCGTAATATGCTTTTTCCACTTTGTCTTGCAGGATATCACCAGCCTGCTTCACACCATCTACGAAGTCGTGGATGCATCCGTTAACCATTCTCCCAGCAGCAGCAAAACGCTGAGGGTCAAACTGTCTGTGGCTCCCGACTCCAGCCAGCGATGGAGGAGTTGTACGCAGGGAGCGGCAGGTAAAACTAACATTAACACAGAGGGTGGGGTTGTAGGAGGAGAAAGGGCATTTTGGGGTCCCTCTGGTATTGCGTACTGTCAGCTCACCCAGAGATGTGTTTGTTGTCAGGCAGAAAGGCGGCTGCTTCAGGCCTGTCACAACTTTGTTCCTTGCCGTCTCTGCGTCGCTCCATCTCTCCCACTCAATGGGGTTCATTTTTAATGATGGGGGGAGTGACAGAGCCAAGAGAGTCCCCCCCCAGTGCCTTCAAATACTCTGAAAGAAACCTTAAGAGATGTGCCGAGTCCTTTTGATAACCACAGCCATTTTTCTTTTCTCCAAAGTTCCCTTTTTTCCCCTTCTCCTCCCCTTCTCTTTCTCCCCCCGTCCTCAGAGCTGCCGGGAAAATATAGCTACGTTCAACTTAACTTTTCTCACCGACGACTTGGTAAACAAGAGACAGGGAAAAATAACTCTAAAAAATATATATTCCTGTGTGTTTGCATCCTATTGTTTTAGCTATAAATATCCATCAAGAGATTCAAACAGAGCAAGCTTTGAAAATGTTGCTGGTTGCCTTCATGCTAATTTCAAACTGCATCAGATCTTGCGTCCTTAATAAACTATTTCTGAAGTCTGCATGTTTTTTATTTCATTCCATGCTTTATAAGAGACTGGGAGTTGAAAATAGAATAAATGAAGCATTGTTGTTTTTCTTTTTCTATAGATCTTCAAAGTAAAACCCCAAAACAAAGGTTGCTTTCTTCTGAGGCTTGTGTGACGGTTGTCGTGTGTGTGTTTCTGTAAGTGTGTGTGGCTGTTCTGTGGAGCTCTCTTTGATAATAGCCTCCTGTCTTTCACACATACACAGACATGTCCCACCCCAGAGAGAAAAATGACAAGTGCATAGAAGACCCCAAGAGTGCAGACAAAAAGAGTCGAGCTCTCCTAAGGTAAACCAACCTCCTCTCTACACTACACTTCCACTCATTGTTACGCTTTTGTTATTTTTTTTCTATTATTACATCTATGAAGACTGTCCCCAATATTGATATTCACTTTTTTAATCTTATACAAACTCCTTTTCTTTAACCCATAAAGACCCAAACAGCCACTGGCAACTACATGTATGTGTATGTATATTTACCAGTCAACTGATATAAAATGTTCAATAATTCTCAACCACTAATCCTATCAATACATGTAAATAGTTGATGTAAAATACAGTTTGTCATCTTTTCATGGTCATCAGATATGACCCATTTTGATGTTCAGAGGCTCCGTAGTGAACGTGAAAACACCGTCATCTTCTACAATGTTGACTCACCAGGAAAACCCATGGAATTGGATCAATGACAGTTCAATTATTGATATATTTGTTGAAAAAGTCACTTTTTCTTCTGACCCTCAACTTAAATCTGAGATTTTATCAACATCTACATGATCAGTAAATTAAATACATGATTTTCACTAAAAAAAATACACAAAATACAGGGAATAATATTATACAAATGGTGATGAATTGCTTTAGAAAGATTCAATTTTGAGAAAAGTTATTTTGGGAACTGACACAAACGTAACACTGGGTCTTTATGGGTTAAGTGGTCACTAAGCGCATGGGTGTTTGAGGATGGATTCACACTTAGGGGCTGCAGTGGATCTTAACTGTGTGGTTAGTTGGTCTAAATTTACTTCCACTGTAAAAAGAAGGTGTAGGATAGAGTCAACCCTCTTATTTCCTAGTTCAAATGCTCCATGTTGAGGTTTAAACCTGTGATTTTCCAGTCAAAATCTCACTTCTCTAACAATTACTCTCCTGCTGCTTGATCATAAGGAACACTTGTTTTACTTGCTCCAAACACTACTATACTGAACTTCACTCGCCCAAACTGCTGCCTAATGAGAGGTGCCTCTTGTGTCCACAGGCGCCACCACAGTGACCACCACACCCAGCCGGGCTGCCAGCGCCACTGTGTGGATGAGAACCTGGAACGCAGGAACCACTACTTGGACCTGGCAGGCATCGAGAACTACACATCCCGCTTCGGAGCTGGTGAGTGGACAGCGGCCAGGGGAGTAGAGGCAAGAGGGGAGAGCGAAACACTGACTGTGGCCTTTTGAAGCTGCATCCAGGGGCCCTCATTACTGCAGCACCTGCTTGGAGCCATTAGGTGGAACTACCAGCCCACCGCGCTCCTCGCCAGCACAAACATCTGGGCTCAGGCAAACACAATACATCAAGTGTTCAAGGCTAAAGCCCATCAACAGTGCGACCTGTTGTGCAGTGAAATATTAGGTCTAATAAGCAGCAGCCTTGATCTAATGGTCAGTGATGACATGTGATTATTTTAATGTTGGTTCTGTCAGGAAAGTGCTAACAGAGGTCTGCACTATGTCACATTGTGTCAGGATTATCTTCATGACGAAAGAACCTCGATTTAAGTTGCCAGAATCATATTGTGAATATTTTAGAAAACCTGCTGGCACAGTGACTTTGTATGCCATTATAAATTGTTGGTTTTGCGGGCCCATAAAAGTAAAAAAAAGACAAATAAATCACTATTATTATGCAAGCGGTGAACTATTTGACTTTTTTTTTTACAGATACAGGAGAAAGAAGCAATATAGATTTGCAGTAAAAAGGAAAATCTTATAGTTCTGACTCAAAACCTCAATGAAATGCCTTTAAATGAATAAAAAAAAGTACAATTAAATTATATTTAAATCTTATTTTTTATTGATAAACAAAAAATACTAAATATAATGAAAGTCCTTGATAACCCCTTACTGCCTAAATTTAATTACAATTATACAATTATATTTGAATATATTACTCACAGCAGCTATGATGCAAATTAGTGACAGTAGGCATTTTGGTAATTAAACACATTTTCCAGTCTTGGGTGTGTAGATTATTTTATTGATGTTACTATTGACCAATTCCTCCACTCAACAATTCAAACAAAACAAAAATGATCCAAAAATTAGTAGAATGTCATCAAATGAATTACAGCGTCATGGAAACAGGCTGTTGAAACTGATCCATGTACGTCAGGTATCATCGGTGACCAGGTAACAAATGTACATTCACAGAGTGTTGAGTAGCACCTCATTACAAAAACAGCAGAATACGGAGGTAAATTTGCGACAATAGTCTTCATTGTGTTAAATGTTGCGTCAGCCCTTGTTCTAACGACACTATTGTTTCTGTGCACGTCTATGTGGTTGAATGTTGTCACCTTTTCCATGTAAATAAATCCTCGTGTCCCTGCGCTCTACAGCCCCCGCCGCGGAAACAACAAAGGCTGAACCTCAGACCCGCTCATCCAACCAGACTCGCTCCCGCTCCCACGAACCAGAAAACGGCCACACCCACTCCCACCACCGCCGCTTGCAGACTGTTGTGGACGCCGTTGTTCCTGACGGCCTTCATCTCACCCGGCTTCGAGGACAAGACTCAGGGAAACACGGCATTCGCTCTCCGAAGACCCACAGCCGCACGCCTCCTGCACAGATCAGCGGCAAGGTGATGAGAAGCAGAGGCGCCCCCCCTCCACCGGCGCTCCCCAGCCAAACCCCCCCTCACCAGTCAGCGGCCCCCTACCGCAAGCACAAGCAGCGGTCTAAGGAGAGCCAGGGCTACCGGCCTTTGGGCCCTCTGGCGGCTTCGGGACCGGTGGTGGAGAAGGAGCAGGTGAGGGACCTGCCCAGCGTGTTGCTTTATGAGGGGGGGCTGGCACAAGTGGTGCAGCGGCATGAGCATCACCACCACCATGAACACCATCACCACTATCACCACTTCTACCAGTCTTGAATTTCCACACTGTTGGGCGCAGCTCAACACTCCTGCCGCCCCACTGAGTCCACTCAGCCTGGCAGACACAAACTGCTTCCACGGTCAGCCTCCTCCCTTGAACACTGGAGGGACTTCTGAGTGGACACAGGAAACGGGGAGGACAGAGGGATCATGGGAGAGGAAGCCCGGTGTGGGGAGACATTAAGCAGTGTTATATGGAAGTGGTTCAGATGTAACAAAGTAGGACAGCGATTCACAGCATGGCAAGGACTGAGGATCACAGCTGGAATCAGAGTGGAGCTACAGAGGAACACATTTAATGAATACCCTAAATGTTCTTATGTCCTCCACCTCGGTTTTCCCCTTCCTGTTTAACTGTGTGGCTCCAAACCAGCACCACAACACTTCCAGACCACTAAGCCAAAAGGTTTTTAGGAGAAGGAGGGACAATAAGAGGAAAGACTGTGATGTAAAAATGAAAATATATGAAGGATTATAGGTAATAGGAGAGCAGGGCATAGTGTGTATGTGTGTCTTTATGTGTGTGTGTGTGTGTGTGTGTGTGACAGAGAGAGACTGAGTGAACATAAGTGCATAGCAAGACAGTATGTGTGTGTATGTGTGTGTATGTGAGTGTCACAACACTGGTGTCTATTGAAAACCACTCGAAGTGCGCTCATGGGTGCGTGAGTATTTAAAGTAGGGTGTCAGGCAGGTTTTTGAAGATGAAAATGAAGATTCTGATTTAAGCATGCAATACCCCATAAGCAAAAATGAGAAGGAACACGTTGAAATGTTAAAGTAAAAAAGAACAGAGATCCCAAATCCGCTGCTACCTCTAATTTTATCCTAATTATTGTTGTAATGGTGACTTTGACAAAGCCTTTTAGAGGTTATTTTGAAATGACTTCAAAACTTTTTTGAAAGATGAGTAAACATGTCGCAATTTGCAGTACTAAAGTGTGAAAAAGCTCCTTACTTTTATTAACTAACAATTACTGTATATAAGGTATATATTGTTATCAATTTTATAAGCTTTATTGATAATGTGATATCTTTGTATTCACTATCTAAAGCTTTTGTGCTTGCTCTCCGTGACTACATTTTATAAGACCACTAGGATCCTCATTTTGATCAGAGTAAATCAAACTGTATCAGCATCACATATACTTGATCTCTCTCTCTCTCTCTCTCTCTCTCTCTCTCTCTCGTTCTCTCTGTTTCAACTCTCTGACCATGTGTTTAGTTTCATCTCTTAATTTAATTCCCAACTCTCAACAGTGCAGTTCAGGAGCGTACATTACAGACCACTAGATAGACAAAAATACATGACTTTACATATAAAAGCCTGTTAATGTTAATTTAAATTCATGTAAGCTCTAGTTTCTTGCCTTCATCGTGTAGACTGTTAAAGAACTTGTTTCTACTAGTACACGAGACTCTGAAATATAAATATTATTCCTTTTTTTTTTTTTCTTAATCTCCGAATCCAGTCTCTATTTGTGACAAAAGCCCTTTTATTCAACTCCTCAAAATGTCACCAGTTGAATCGCATTCAGTGTCATGATACACAAACTGAAACTAATGGTGTGATTGTAGCATCAGAGCTACACTTATAAAGGCACTAAATCCAGCCACTTACAGGCGTGTGTTTTCATTCAGCAGCATAGAACGTGGTCTTTAAGAAGTTTCGTTACGTTTATTTATGCAGGGGAATGTTTTGCTGAGGGTGTAGAATTTTTTTTTTTTTTTTTTTTTCTTTAGCACATATTCCCAGGTAGTTGCAGTGTTTTCTTTTTCTAGTTTTAAGGTTTCCTGTATTGGCCCGTTCTGTCGTCTGGTTCTTAGCCTGACCAGGTCACGTTGCCGCTCCCTCTGTTTCCGTGGTATCTTCCTGTCCCCCAGCTGTCAGCAGGTCTTTCACTGTGCCGCCATGAGGCCTCGGTGCTTCGCCAAAAAGGATCTGTTTGCGGTGTGGCAAGGCGAGGGCTTCTTTCAGCTGTCTCATTCCTCTGGTGCAGGATGACTCTGGGCCTGGTCTGCAGTCTCCTCTAGGCTCATAACTCTCTCATGTCCCCTCCTGACAAGGGCCCAAACACAGGCCTGTCCTGATGCGGTATAGGTGTGTCATTCCCTCACAGATGTTCGGCTCTGATTGGACTAAAGATATAAGGCCACGCCCCATTCTGTGCCGTGATCACACTCATGTTCATGCAAATGTCTGGCATGTATCTGGGCCCAAATAACAAAAAAATACTCCTATGTAAAAACAGTATAAATAGTACTTTCTATCATCACATATGTATGCTGTACAACCACGCTGCAAAAAAGTGTATTTTTTACTCATTTCTAGTCCAAATATCTCATCACACTTCAAATAAGACACATATAAAGAACTGATTTTTAGACAATAGGTCTGAAAAATCTTAACTTCAAGAAATCTTATCGAGATCATTTTCATTTGTTCCATTGGTAGATTTTTTTTTGTGCTTAATTCAAGATTAATTCAAGAAGAAAAAAAAATCTACCTATGGAACAAATGAAAATTATCTTGGTAAGATTTCTTGGAATAAGATTTTTCAGATTTATTGTCTATAAATCAGTTCTTAAATCTCACTAAAAAGTTACTCTTTAGGTGTTTCTGTCTTTTAAGTGTGATGAGATATTTTGAATAGAATAAAAAAAAAAAAAAAAATACACTTGGTAAGATGATTTTTTTTTTCCAGTGCATATCTTCCTGACACCCAGGAAAGTAAAAATTTTTGGCTTTTTTTTAAATTTTTTTTTTTTTTATATGTAATTGTCTTGATTGGAAACACCATAAATTCAACAGTTTTACAGATACATTTTTTTATGGGATGTCCTTTGTATTAGGTTTTTTAAACTTTTAACTTGCCGCTGAGGATACTCTCCAAGATTATAATTAATGCTTTCGTCAGCCCTTATAGACATCTTTTTAATACTTCGGAACATCACATTTTTTCTCTATTTGCATATTATTCTGGTCTTGGAAGCAGAAGAAGATAAGATACAAGTGCCTTACTCCAACTCATTCATACCGTGCAGGCGATGGGTGTTAACATGTGGGTTGTCCAAAGTAGATTATCATTTACAGGGCGATTGTGGAAACTATGTAAGATTGAGTTTGGATGAGCAAGAATGCTGTGTATGCCAGTGTTGCCCCAGGCCCTGAGGCGTCCTCTCACAGTTGCAGACTGTCGTTTAACAGAGGCACCAGTCAGGCGGGTCATCTCGCTGGACCTGGTGGAACGGCGTCATTACCCAAGGGGGGACCACAGCTGCAGTCCATACCTCAGCTTCCTCACCTCCCACTGCTTTCCCTACCGGACCCCTCATAACACTGTAACTCTTTTGTCAGTGGTTTGACCTCACCCAAAATAGTGACGGCCAGTATGACTCTCCAAATGTAAGTGGCGAGGAAATGGCATCTAGTTGAGAGCAGGCAACTGTTTGTCCGGCGTGGTGGTCTAATTTGACACGGCGAGCGTATATTTCTGAAAGAATTTGGCTGGAAATTTTCAACACTCCTCTTACCGAGACAGTTTTTCTGAACACCACACCTGTTTAATATTCTCTGAATTACCTGAGTTGTCCACTACAAACATATTGTGACACCTCCGGGTGCTACACTTTGCCCAAGGGCATCTCAGCAGCATTTGTTGAGGGTTGGGAAACAGTTTTTTTCTGGGTTGAGTCACAGATATTCATCCATTCTCTGGGGAGTACACTGTTGTGAAATCACTCATTCTCAAAAACTCACATTTAGGCTTCTTGTCACTGTCCCTGTTGTCTTTTCTTTAATACATTTTAAAGGAAAAAAAAATCATACTAAAATGCTTTTTTTTTTGTTTTGGTTTGCAGTCAAATCAGCTATATCCCTGTAAGTGTACCAGAATGTGTTATTTAATTTTTTTTCTTTATTTTGTCCAGAAGTTTATTACATGAGAGTGTAACTTTTTATTTGAAATTATAAATGCCTTTCTTTTTAAACATTATGTCATTTAAACATCAGTAGATGTTCGGCCTTCTGTCATTTTTGTATAGGTTTCTCAGTATTCAGAGTCATTTCTCTGTGTTCATATGTATTGCACCACTAATTTCCTTTGTAAGATCCATGTAGCAGCAAATTCTGATGTATATAGTGGACTGCAGAGGGTTTAACCAACATTATGTAGAAAGAATTTAAGGCCTATTTATAATTAAATGACTCTCAAGCTATCACACTTGCCTACTGTCAGCTAGTTCTCCAATATTCACCAGATCAGTCCCACTTACTGTGGAGAAATAATTACAGTATGTCTCTAACAAGCTGTTCTTCCCTCTGCACACACAGACACACTTTCACTTGGTGTTTGTTGTAAAAGAAAGTTGTTTAGCACTAGCTGTTTTCCCCTTATCTGCCTCCCTTCTAATGCTTTTTCAGGACTCTGTTTAGTTTATATAGATTGTATTTGATTAATTGCTTTATTTATTTGATAGCAGATCTGTGCCAAGGGAAATGCCCTTTTATTAAAGGATGAACCTGTTCCTTATTAACCTCCCGACTCGTTCTTTCTTTCTAAAATGTACGTGGACTGTGAAGTTTTGTTTTTTTTTTCTTGACAATCTTTGGCCTCAAAATATACATTCAGTTCATCTAGTCTGTCTGCTAAACATATATTTTTGCAGGTTTTTTAACTGCATTTTATACCATACTCTCATTACATAATGCCCTTCAGGTAAAATACACTAACCCGAGTTTTGAGACCATATTTGAGTCTTCTTTGTGTACTTTGTATATTTAAGAGTAGATGCAAAATGTTTTTGACATACTTGTATGTTGATACTTTAGTAAACAGCACAACACCATTAGTTTTTTTACATCGTCATATGAGGTGGTAGAGTATGTATCTGAACTATCTTTAATTTTGATTTGAAGAAGAGATTTTGACTTAGGTTTTGTTTCCAAAAGGAGGATTAATGCAGTATGATGAAGTGGACGGGCTAAAAATCTGAGTTTTTCAAACAGAGCTTAGTATTGTGGTATGGTCTAAAAACTGGTGAAGACGTCCTGCAAATGACTCCAGGATAACACAGAATCATGAGGAGGATATATGTAATTTACAAAAGATTTTGGGTTTGTGTGTGTGTGTGTGTGTTCTATTATTATTTAAGTCTACGCGAAATATACATTTTCATCTTCAACTACTGACCATTAAACTTATAGAACTTCAATGACTCAATTTTAACAAACAGAATATTAAAAAATGTTTTTTTGATCATTGACCTTAATTACCAATGAAAGCACTTTTGTTTTTATGAGATATATTATGCCAAACAGGCTGGTCTATTAGTCTAAACTGACATCATTCATATCACAGAGCATGTGCAGAGTGGCTGTGAACTGAAGCCAGTCTTCGCTCATACATGGTGGGGGAGAAGTGAACATCTTGATCAGGTCTCGGTCATACGGTGTATTTAGTCTATGGTTAACACATACAGTACATATACATACAACTATTTGCAGACCACATTCACACCTAGTATGAAAACATCAAACTTCCAAGTCTGTTTACTCTGTGTCCGCAGTGTTAACCACAAAGCCATTGGGCTTAGAGACATGTGCATGACATCTGGACATTTAAGTCCAAACAGCATGAGAGAGGTCGGCGAAGAGACAGCCTGTGTAATTTTAGACACCTTATTTGATGTTGCTATGCTGTATTTATAATCCACTGTCCGAGACTAAATCCAACTGTCCTTTGAAACTGTGAAGATTCACATTTTATGTATATTTTCCATTTTGCATTTCCACAAAATGGTTGTATATATTTTGAAATATTTCTTAAGTTTTCCATTTCTGTAAGTGAGGTGGATTGATGTGAAGTGCATGTGTGAAAGAGCTGTGTTTGTAGTGAAGCAAAAATCCTCCCTGCTATATCTTTCCGTGGTGTCACAGAGAGTTCCCAAATCTGGCAGACCACAGCTGCTCACCACGCCATGCTCTCTACATGCACACACACTTTCATCTGCAGCTTAGCAGCTTATCTCTGGTCAGGACAACCACAGAGTGTCCGCCTCTTGGCAATGTGATACGCCTTCCTCTCACGAACACGGCTATTTGAACTAATATCATCATTACAAATGTTTTTTTTTGTCCCTAACACAGCTTACCGAGGCATTATTACCACTGCTTTACACATTTCAGCCATTCCAATCATCTGTTATGCACATTAAACGTGTAAAGTACTTAGAATTATAGCAGGATACTTACTTTTTTTTAATGACAGTATATTCAAATATACTGATAATAATTGTTTAATAATGAAAAATATTGGATTTTTACAAATTTTTTAAATGTATTCTAAACACACTGTATTTAAACACTAGATTTATAAAAGTAAAACTAATCTCTTTGTTTTTGTTTGTATTACATGTTCACTTTGGAAGTCACACTATATTAAGATTGAGGAGTTGTAATATTTCAAGATAAAATCAAATTATGAGCCAATACGTGGCATTTTGTCAAGTATTCGATAAATCTGAACGGTTTCTGGCAGGGTTTAAAAGGAGCAGATGTCGGTAACCAGCAACAAATCACACAGAAATAACAGACACTCCTTAAACTATAATTCTGATAGATATCCAAGTGACCATCCATTTATAAGCACTGCATGCGCTTCTAAAGTTATAGTCTTTGATCAGACAGGCTTATTAGTTCTTAGCGTGGCTATATTTCAATTTCAAAGACTGAGAAAGAATAGTCATGGCTTGACACATGCTATTAGGTGCATACAAATTACATACAATAAAGAAATGTGTCTGCAGCTTTCACAAATCATCCTCAGAAAGTGACTCTGACAAGCAGATACAAACTGTAAAGTAGCCCAGTGTTGAACTATTACAACACTGGAGTTCATAGAATGAAACCTTTTGTTTTGTTCTTTTGGGGGTTTGTTGTCTTTTTTTTTTTTTTCTTTTTATATCTAAATGTTTTTGTTATGTTAATACAAAAAATGAAGTGCAGCGTACCAATCGCGAGATCTTAATTTGCAGCATAATAAGACTTTTACAATAAAAATATCTGAAAGAAAGAAGAATGACAACTTCCAACAGAAAAAAACTTCCAGGTTCATTCTGATTAACTTAACTTCCACTGATTAAACACATAAAACACATATCTTAAACTGTAAACTGAGCATGAATCAACACAGAGCTGTAAACCTAATGAATCCCAGACTGACTCTGAGTTCATGCGTTCACTATATTTGGTTGTAGCTAATGCATAAGCTATGACAGCTGAGACGCACATTCAACCAGGGAAGGAAAATAGGTTATGTAAGCCTTTATAAAAACAAAGCTAAACCATTTGCAGTAATTAACCCTTGGCATTGCAACCTCGGATATTACCATTAAACACTTCCCAAAGATTAGCATGGGGATGAGTCAGAGTCTGACACGCAAAGCGAACGTAGAGCAATTAAGATATTGGCTCCATGTTCTGGAGTCTGTATTTTTGTTTTGGTTTGGATTGGATTTTGACATTTATAATCCAAAGCAAAAACACAAATGTCTGTATTTCATGTCTGTCTTTACTCCATCATGTTGCATAAGAAGGTGGCGCAGTGCTTTGTCATTACAGAAACCCAGACTGTGACTCAAACCCACGGTGCTACGTTACCTCTGGAGTGGTCTTCAACAAAAACACTCACACATATTTTAACTCTCACATGCCAGAGTCGAATGGGCCAACGGTATCATTCTGCATCCTCTCTTCTCCACAAGCTGGCATAAAACTTTTTTTTTTTTTTTTTACATTTACTTCATCTTCAACTTTTTTACTTTGACTTTGATCTGCACTCCTTTCAACTCTTCACATATGTTGGTAATAGCCTTGGTGTTCATGGAGATTTTCTTCTGCAGTGCAGAGTAACGGTCGGATAATGCATTCACGCCTTTTGAAACGACAGCACAGGAGACAGTGTCCTTCCTCTCATCTGTGAGCCTGTCATTGCTACTCAATCTCTTTGGTTCGGCACTTTTCATATGGTAAAGCAGTGTGGTGTATGCTCCATGTTTTACAAGTTCAAAAGAAAGTTTTCAATGGAGTTTTGGAGGTGATTTACACTTCATGACTACATTTCAACTACTGTTGCACTTTGCTAGAACCACACTGGAGCTCCATCACTTTGGTCTGGAACTGTAGTGCTGCTACTTGCATCATATCGTACTTTACTTATCATGTAGTAGTTACAAAAGCAAATCAGATTTTAAGTGGATCACGCACTAAGGCAATCAACGCATACATAAGTAAAATCCAAGTGTATTTTTCTTATTTCTGGTCCAAATATCTCATCACACTTAAGATAAGACATAATCACCTAAAGAGTAACTTTTCAGTGAGATATAAGAACTTAT
>JAPTYQ010000018.1:42631789-42648065 GCA_029814465.1 Ostorhinchus cyanosoma
ACAAATTCATCCCACGGGCCACACTGGACCTTTTGGAAAGGTGGATATGGTCCCCGGGCCGCATGTTTGAGCCCTCTGCCCTAATGTAACCCCCTGCCCTTACCAACAAAACTATTATTTGTTGTGTTATTTGAATTTGTAGATGCTTGTTCATGATTAAAAGTTGCTTTACAGTTGATCACATATCGTCAGTATAAGCCTAAGTCATATTTTGGACTAAACTGTGTTATCTGTGTAATTCTTAACACTGCTGCTTCATTTTATGCAGATATCACAATTTGGCCCAAAATATGACTTGGGTAATTATGCGATGAGGCTAACCATGTGTTAACAGAAGTGCCCCGCCTAGATTTAATCGGCTCAAACTTCACTCCACTGGTGACGCATACAGTCTTGTAGAGTTAGAGTCACAAATATTCCACCTTGACAAAAAGTGTTAAGGATTCTCTCACAAGAAATAACAAAAATATTCAGAAATGTCTATTGGGATTGTGCCTGTATTTTTCTATTGACAATATCTTACCTGCTTTCTTATCCGCCCAAACTTGCCTATACCCCCTACTGCGATTTGGATGTCAGAACTCCATATTAGAGTTTTATGCAGGATGCTTGACAGAGGAGTCTAGTACTCTGCAATACACTCCCCTTGGTGAAGCTGCTTGTTTCTCAGACAAGAAGAAGAAAAAAAGAAGACACTGACTTTAGAAAGTTTTATTCCAGTGCATCTTTGATTACTCCTGCTTTTGTGTGTTTTAGGATTCTTTCCAGAGAGTGAGTGGGGAAAAAAACAACAAAAAAAACAAAACACAATAAGCTCATTTTACTACTCAGGAGGGAGTTATATTAACAATAATGATGTCTGTGAAGAAATTCTTGCATTTATTTTATCTCGAAATGAAACAGACACAGTATGATCTGCTTCCGGGGTTGTGTTTTATGTTACTTTTTAAAGTTTATATCAAAAATTCAACATTTGGCACGCCAGCAGGTTCTCAGTGGAAGCATTAGAACTGAACTAATGCTGAAAATATGATCACACTCAGATATCACACTTTCTGTGATAAAGAGTAAAAAAAGGAAAATGTGAGTGGGTGAGTACTGTTAAAATACTGTTAAAAATCAAAGGTTTATCAGTCAGATACTGAATGACATAGTTCCTGGAGAAACTAGCACACTGAGAAATAAGACGAGTGACAGAATATGAAACAAATAAGTAAAAAGAATAACATAGAGCACTTCCAGCCCGTTTGAGGAACTACGCTGGTTTATTTATGCAACAGTTCCATCAAGTGGCTGCATGACAAAATTGCAAAGGTGAGGAAGTAACTGTGGCCACTGAGTTTCATACTCCTGCCATTTGGTATTATGAAACCATTTTCTATTCAGTAGTGCATCATAGTATTTACACATTTTCTGCTTTTCTTTTTTTTTTGTGTTTGTGTAATTCATTTTTATTGTATTACGTAAATGCAGTGTCAAATGTAACCTCATTGTAGTGGGAGGCAGATACTTCCTCTATAATTCTTTGGTAAATGTGGTAATATGCCCAAATGAGGAAGAGTTTAACATATTTGTACGTACACTAGCCCTGGCAGTGCATTCAATTTGGAGACATTACCTCACAAACTGTATTTTCTGTTTTACAGGCGAGACATGGGAACATCACGTTTCACTTTCAGTCGTGGAATGAGGAAGAAGTATTCTATAAAGCAGTTTCCCTCCCTGCTGCTGTCACAGATGGAAGGAAAAGAGCTCTGTGTTGTGAGGACATAAACGTAAGTTAAATCAACCATAATAATCTTACTGGATGTTGATTGTTGTATGTTTAGATGTGTAATACCACATATAGAAACAGGTGATTGTTGACATGCTGGTGTTGTTTCTGTCAGGTTGAACTACTGGAAGTGTCTGAGTATGGAACCCGGCAGAAACCATGTTCAGCCAGGAGCTTGTGCTGAAACATAGAACAGAGATACTGCATGCACTGTGCAGCAGTGGATCCGCCGAACCTTTAGAAAGAGTTCTGGACATTCTCCTGGCCCAAGGTGAACTCCTATGGGAGGATTACCAGAATGTACAAGTATCGGGAAGAGCCTTGTATACCAACGCCAGACAGCTGCTTGACTTAGTTTATACAAAGGGTGTGAATACCTGTATGTTATTTCTTGACGCTCTCAAACAGGTTTTGCCTGAAGCACATGGAGTTACCATTCCTTTCTCTGGGTGCTGTAGTAATCTAGAAAAAAACCAAGAACCACAGAGGACATCTACTCAGAGTCTTTTGGCTCAAAGGCCCGGCCTGGTCAGTCAGCTACAGGACTGTATTGATGGTGCTCTAGATGCTCTACTCGCATCAGGACATTTCACCCCAGCAGAATATGATGAAGTGCAGCTACCGATACATACACCCTCTCAAAAGGTACATAACATAAATAACCCAAGGTCTGAGGTTGTCTTCACATTAGTTAAATATATAATTTCTTGTTTTTTTTTTTTTTTTGTTTTTGGCCTCTGGTTAGTCTTCTTCATTTGAAACTTAATTTTAACTGACATTTATCCCTGTGATTTTAATAATATTTGATGTTATTTACATATCAATCAGGCCAGGCGTTTGCTCGACCATGTCAGGTCAAAAGGGGAGGTAGCCGCTGAAAGCCTTTTACAGTACATTCAGCAAAAGCAGACAACGGGAACACCAGTCAACAAAGAAAAATGGAATACTCCAAAAGGTATGTTATAGTCACGCAGACAACCTTTATAGTGTGTGAAAGCAAAGTATTTTACGCAACTTCTCCACATTCCTAAGTGATTTAACACCATTTATTATAAGATTATCCTCTGCATTTTGTATTTTCCAGGTAAAATTTGGTATTTCTATTAGATGATGTTGAAAAGCTAAGAAACTGTATTTTAATGAATGTGTTGGTAGGATTAGTGGTTCAATAGTTATTAAAAATTGTAGATCGGAAGAGACTTTAGGTTTCCAGTGCTTGTTTATGTTTTTATGGTTTAACCTTTAAGTCTCAAACAGGTTCCAAGTTTATGTGGTGAAAATCAAAAAAGTCGAGTTACGTTCCTGCTAACATTCAAGAGAAACTAGTCAAGTTGTTACTTAAGTTAAGCAAATGAGCTGTTTCAGAGGTTTTTTCCTCTACACGAAGAGAGGAGTCATCAAGAAACCTCATAATGAACAATAATAGTGAGTGGGCTCTAGTCATCTACTACATTAGTCATTCCTGCACTGTTGTGATTGAAAGAAGCTTTACAATTATTGACACATATTGTATAAAAGTCCAAAAAAAGTCCCCCACCTCAGAAAGTTAAGCTTCCCTTTTGCTGTTGCAAACAGTAGAATCTCATTAGTAAATGGTGAAGCATGCTGACTAAAATAGGGATGAACTAAAGTAAGACAAATGGCTTGCAAGATCTGAGATTCAACAGAAAAGATAAAGGCAGCAGTAATATCTTTGCAAAAATAATGATAACAAAATGGTTTTAACTTCTTTGAAAGTGTATAATAGCTACTTATTAACTGTATGGTATTCAGAATTACACAATGCATGCAAATATATCCATTACATACCATTGTACATACCATTTTTCTGTACTTTTATCCCTGTTGATCTTATGTTTTGCTTTCAGAGTTCTTTAAGTATCAAAAAAAGCTCAGCAGTTCCCTGGCAGCCCAGTCCTGTTTTCTCAGTACCTATGGAGGGACCAGCCACATGTCTCTGGAGGACATTTACACTGAAGGCCATTTAGAGCTACCGCATGACTGTGATGGAGTCCATGGATCTCTGGGCCTGGAGGACATCATAGGTGTGGCAGGAACAGCAAATGAGGAGGCTGACACAGTGCTGGTGTCTGGAGAGGCCGGCAGTGGGAAGAGCACCTTGCTCCAGAGGCTGCACCTGCTGTGGGCGCAGGGGGCAGCATTCCAGGACTTCCTCCTCCTGTTTCCATTCAGCTGTCGCAGACTGAACTCCGAGAAAAGGGAATTGTCTGTTAAGGATTTGCTGTTTCAGCACTGCTGTTGGCCAGACAGGGAGCAGGATGAAATTTTCCAGTTCATTTTGGACCACCCTCATCTCATTCTCTTCACTTTCGATGGCCTGGATGAGCTCAAACAGAGTTTTTCAGACGAGCACAGGTTCTGCTGCCCCACCCAGTGTGTACCGGTTCCCACACTGTTATTCAATCTACTCCAGGGGTGTTTAATGAAAGGGGTGAAAAAAATAGTAACTAGTCGTCCAGAAGCTGTAGGCCCAGCTCTGAAGAAACACCTTCGAAAAGAAGTCCTGTTAAAAGGCTTTTCCCAGGCTGGGATCAGCTGTTTTGTGAGGAAGCACCACAGTGACCCGACTGTGGCCGCTAAGGTTTTAGAGTCATTACAAACTAACACAGCTTTACTTGGGCTCTGCCATAGTCCAGTGCTCTGCTGGATTGTCTCTCAGTGTCATAAGGAGTTGTTGGGCTGTGGGGATGGAAGTCCACAAACTATAACTGATGTTTACTTGATGATCTTACGGCATTTTCTCCAACACAAAAGCGTGGCTCAGGAATCCATAGGTTTTGGATGGATACAGGAGCATCTGAAAACAATCTTGCATCTAGGGCAACTTGCCTTTGACGGGATACGAACTTCGTGTTACATCTTTTCAGCTACAGAGATGAACGCATGTGGTGTAACTGAAAAAGACATCAGCACTGGCTTTCTCACACAGAGCACAGGTCTGTCGTCTGATCACACTAAAATGTATGAATTCCTTCATGTGACCATGCAGTGCTTCTTTGCAGCTCTGTACACTGTTTTGTCCACTAACACTGACCATAATACCATCCCTAAACTATTTGAGGCACATGTCATGAAGGAGATGAACATGAGCAGCACATGCTTTGGGATTTGTTTACCCTCTATTGAACAACAGCAAGTCTCAGAGAGGGAGGCCATGACAGCAGAAATATCAAACTTGCAAATGACAGCTACCTTTTTATCTGGACTACTGTCCCAACGGCACCGACGTCTATGGCTAAATTGCTGTCCCAGTGCTACAGTACAGAAGAAGGTCAAAGAGGTGGTGAGATGTCTTTCAAAAAGCCTTCAAAAACACTTTAGGTCTATTCCTAAACCAGTAGAAGGGGAGAAAAAGAGCATGCATGCAATGCCAGACTTTGTCTGGCTTGTCAAATGCATCTATGAGATGCAGGAGAGCAGTATTGCGAAAGATGCCATGAGTAAGTTGGATGTGAACCACCTGAAACTGACCTACTGCAACATTGGGCCTGTAGAGTGCACTGCCCTGGCCTTTGTGCTCCAGCATTTAAGGAATCCTGTGGGGCTCCAGCTCGACTACAACTCTGTAGGTGATGTTGGTGTGGAGCAGCTTCTTCCCTGCATGCCCATTTGTTATTCACTCTAGTGAGTATTAAAATTATGTGACTTTGTCAGTATGTATTTCGTATTGCAAATAAGGGTGTTGCATTTAGTAGAGAATGAAAATACTGATTTTTCTCAACTGTCTTCTTTAATCCTGCAGTCTGAGAAATAATAACATTACAGATGAGGGCATCAGCAAACTGATTGCAAAGGGTATCCAGTGTGACAACTTCCAGAAAATTGCGTAAGTATTGTCAAAAATAATTAACAGCATAAAACTACAAATAGCATTACTCTGCACAGCTATTTTGTCGTTCTAGGCTCTTTAACAACATGCTAACAGATGCATGCACTCAGCACTTTTCTCAGCTTCTGAAGACCAAGCAGAATTTCATCTCTCTAAGGTTAGCTCACATTTTCAGTTCTTATCAGATGAGGCATGAACATAGACTGTCTAATGTAAAATGACATGAAAAGAGTTTTCTTTTTCAGGCTTGGAAACAATAACATAACAGCAGAGGGAGCAAAGCAGCTGGCACAAGGACTGAAATTCAATCAATCACTGAAATATTTGGGGTACAATAAAACTCATATTGCAGAACGGCATGTATCTAATTGAGTGTGCGTTATTCTGTAATGTATTTATTTATTTTTTTCCCAGGCTTTGGGGCAATAAGATAGGTGATGTAGGAGCAGAGGCTCTTGCAAATGCCTTGGAGAGCAGCAAAACTTTGGTGTGGCTCAGGTAATATTTGTTAAAATAATGGCACATTAGGTTTTTTTTATTTGGTATAATATCACTATGTTTTTACCTTTTATGATGTAGGAGTGGATGTGCATGCAGACTCATAGCACAGTGCATGCCAATGTATTTAAATTGAATTCTGATGTTATGTGATGGCAGCTTGACAGGCAATGGTGTAGGGAATGCAGGAGCTTGTGCTCTAGCCAAATTTATCAAGATCAGCACATCACTGGAAGATCTGTGGTAAGTGTTAGAAAAGACAAGTCATGTGAACAATAAAGTTTTATCTAATGTAATCTGATCTGATCTAATCTAATCCATTGTAATGTAATGTAATGTAATCTAATCTAAACAATTTATAATTTTAATTAATGATGCACAAAACAAAATTTGTATCTTTTTGTATTCTTGTATCTTTGTACCTGATTTGTCATTTCAACATGTACAGCATTGTTTACTGTCTGTTTTCCTTTAAAAGGTTGACAGACAATTGCATAACCAAAACAGGGGCGGAGTGCCTGATTGAAGCCTTAGAACACAACACTCATGTGAAGACAGTCTGGTATGTGATACATGTTGAGTCACAGACCAGTGTGATATTCCTTATTGATATTAAACATATTTGAAGATTTGTGTGTCCTGGATTATAACAATTATTTGGAATCTACGATTTATATTTCTTACTTATTGACATTTTGGTAGTCATAGTAGGTAGGAATATAAATTGTAATTTGCAAAGACACATTGTTTAGTGTAATACTGTCTCTTACTTGAAGAGAAACCAATTATCTGTGTTTTTCCATTTTTTCCACATTAGGTTGAAAAAGAATAATCTCAGCGTGGAAGAGGTCAAAGAGATGGCACAGCGTGAATCCAGACTAGTCCTTTGATTTTCTATTTCTGTGGCTGAGGACTGTATGTTACATTAAGAACAGTTTACTTTATTAAATGAAATATTCCTTTTGAATTTCAAATGATACTGCTGATGAAATACAGAAAATATAACCCACATGCTTGACCTGGCTGTGTTTTCTCAACTGGTATTGATGGTATTAAATCATAAAACATCCCATTGCCCAGTTTCTTCAGTTCTCAATTTGTTGTCACTTATTGAATTATCCAACTACATACAAATCTATTCCACTTCAACTGAATGTGCAATATTAATGCACAGGCAATAACAATACATTACATCAATGAAACCATATCATAAAATTAGCTTTTAACTTAAATAAAAAGCGGCAACATTGAATGGTGATTTCATTAATTTTTATATTATTTTTCCACTGTTAGAATAAATAAATACTGAGACTACCTGTGGTCAGTTGACTTCAGACAACATCATCTACCATGGAAGCTACACTGCAACCTATCTTAAGTGTTCGCAGATCCATGGGAAAACCCCACAGTGCGGGGCTGTGTTACTGACTTGATTTACAGCCAATCTGCGACTGGCAGAGACGGCACTGACCAATGGGAGGCAGGGAGTTTGCAGACGTCACACCTTTAAGTGTAGCGAGGTCGTCTCCTGTAAATAATATATCTCATAGCTGTAGCAACACACTGTACTGTTTTGCGTATTTTCCATGGAGAACAGAATAATATAAATGCTGGTTGTGTACTTTAGAGGGTGGCAGTCCTCTGCCATCCAGCTCATAGTTTGTCAGCTGACTAGGTTAACTTCAGAGTGATACTTAGCTCATTCAAGTATCTCAGCTGGTTAGAACGCTAGCATTAGCTAGCCATCTAGCTAATCAGAGGTTATCACAGTAAGAATTCAGCGCATTTCTATGGTCATATACGTAACTGGGATGGACATGTGAAATGACAGCCATCTGTAACGTCTAACTGAACTGACACTAATCTAAGGTAAGGTATTCACGTCGCTTATATTGAACGCTAACGTCTATTTGGTGTGTTTTCGCTGTCGGTGCGTTAGCCACTTCCCTGTCAGCGCATTTGACTGACAGCATTTGCCTGGTGATGACACTGTTGCTTTCACGGAAAATATTCCTAAAAACGAGTCCAAGCATTACTGTCAGTGACGACACTTACATGGACATGAACATGTCGTTTTTTTTTTGTCGCCATCGAAATCACCGTGCTAATGTTAGCCCAGATACATGTCAAATTAGGACAGCATTAGCACACCAGAGGTGACGTTACCATTAACGGTACTTTCGATTTTCATGCTTTGGTATATATTCATTCATATTATTATATATTTCTTTCCATGTTAATTCATTAACTATCTAAATGTAATGTTTATTATATCGTCTAAAAGTTACATCACTGATTTAATGAACACTGATCCAGTTGTGCAGAGTTGTCACAGCTTCCTCTGTCTGACTTCTTCAGACCAATGAGGTGGTGTTAGCTCTGGTTTCTGTCAGGACGTTTGATCACATCTGAGGTGGTGTGAGGGGAAATCCATTTGTCTACTGTCACAGTCTTTACCCTAAGTTTTAGTGTAAGTCAACTGCCTACTCAGCGTCTATTTTTAGAATATTCAAATCAGTAAATATGACTAATACCACACGAGGTCTTCTACAAACAAGGGTACCATACAGTGTCTCGTCCTGTCCTTTAGTGTTTTGTCATGGTTATTGTTCTTTATTTGAGTATGGTCCATCAGTACCCCTTTTCAACACATTTAGTTTTGTCAGGTTGTTAAACCCTTGAAAATGTATTGGTTTTAAACTGCACAAACAATGTTATACAAGGTATTTACTTCAGTTTGAAATCATACACTGACATATGTAGTTTGAAAAAAAATTATTCTTTTTCTACACTGAAATGCATTCATAGTTACAGCTTTTATTTGTAGCATGTGTTTTTAGTGAAGTAAAGATGTTTTGTTTCAAATTCCTTGGCTGTATGAAAAAAAATGATAGTCTATTAAATGATAAACATACTCTACTGTGTATTTTATTGCGTACAGTTGCATTATATTGTCTACTTGAGTATTTTGCTATCTATTTTGTTCATCTTTACTATAGACCACAGGTCAAGCTTGCCTTGATGTTGGATTTCCTGATTAGCATGCAGCCATGAGCTCTGCCCTATGGAGCCAGGAGAAGCCGAGTGGTGGCTTCAGGGAGGACTGGCGCTTCTACATGGTTGTCAAAGAGTGTACGGTGGAGAAACCTCCTCAAAAAACCCTGAGGATTCCCCGTGGCAGTCTAGGCCAGGCTTGCCAGGAGCGCAATAGCCTAGGGCGCACGTTACCACCCTGCAAAGGCAAAAAAAGTCTCCGCATTCTGGACCAGACCAATGTGGTACTTAGCCTGGATGAACGGGATGTCCTGGAACTGGACGAGAAACTGGCCGAGCTGCTGTTCCCCATTACTAACTGTGAGGAACGATATACCCTACTCTGTAACAAATCACGGCTAGAGCGAGTCCGTGACATAGACTGTGGCTCTAAGGTTCGTGTCC
Organism: Ostorhinchus cyanosoma; assembly: GCA_029814465.1. Lineage (NCBI taxonomy): Eukaryota > Metazoa > Chordata > Actinopteri > Kurtiformes > Apogonidae > Ostorhinchus > Ostorhinchus cyanosoma. The sequence continues at coordinate 42,641,350 of JAPTYQ010000018.1, forward strand.
AGTTGCGCTCAGGAGATGAACCTCTGCCTGGTGTGGTCCGATTTAAGGGTTCACTGCTCCCTGACAGGGCCCTCTCTGGAATCTGGTTTGGAGTTGAACTGCTGGTAAGAATTTTTTATTTATTTATTTCCCCGTCCTCCAAAGGGGAGGGGAGGGGAGGGTATGGTTTTTAGTTCATTTTTTTTGTCTGATTGTCAGCAACTTTACGTAAAAACTATTGGACCAATTTCCATGAAATTTTCAGGAAAGGTGCGAGGTGGTCTAGAATAGATCCCATTAAATTTTGGTGAATGTAGGTCAAAGGTCAAGTTCACCAAAAATGTGTCTTTGTAATTATAAGAGATAGGGCAAATCAGGTAAAACATTTGCGAGTGGCAGGGTTTGTTGTGCCTGACACCACTTGTTTGTTTCTGTTCTCTCTTTTTGGAGAGGCTGACCTGCGAAATTGTAGTTTTTGCTTCCCTTAACTCCACTGTGTTTTACTAATGAAACATACACAACAATCTGAAAGGCACTATTAAATTTACACTGTATATTAACACTATTTCCTTATTTAAACATTAGAAAATGTAGGCCAGTTAATATTTGAAGGTGTGTTAATACACAGTAGCATGACACTGCCAAAAACAAGAGCGAGATAAGAAGAAATTATTCAACTTCCTCTTCATGCACAGTACAGGTTTTGAAGTAAAGCTGCTGCCATAAAAAACTGTGAATGAGACTACTATTTGAAACACATTTTGTGATTCATGGTTTCATCTCATAAAACTTGTGCAAGTAAAAACCAGGGTCTTCCCTACCATTAGAAGAATTTTGGGCACTAACTTTGTGGTGTAAAATCAATATGAAGAGCATCACAAATAAAATTTCTTTTCTCAAATTTGATGGATTCATTTTGTCTCTAGTGGACTTGTGTTTGTTTGGGGTTTTTTTTTTTTACGTTTTTGGATGTTTCTATTTTTTCTGCTGTAGTTGTAAACAGATAATCTACAGTATTTAATCCAAAATGACAGGAAATTATATATTATTGATTGAAAAATATTCTTATCTTGCCCATACATCTAAGTCTTCCTCAATCTTGGGGAAAGTACTGGATTCTTGGACACACCTATGCCCCCTGAAAACATAAAACATTTATAAAAATTTTAAATGTATGTATGTGATTATGGAAGGAACATTGTTTTGTATGAGTCTGATGCTCTTGTAAGCTAATTGCATTATTGTAACCATTTAATAAATTGATAAAGAAACGAAGAATTTTCACAATACATATTGATCCAAAGGTTATCTAACGTTGCTGGCACTGCAGTAAGTACCTTATGTACATTGTCAAATAACTTAGACTGACATGAGGCATGCATATGATGTTTATAACTCGTATAATTATTTGACTGCCATGCTGCTCTGCATTCATTATGTATATAAATACAAAGAGTTGTTTATTACAGCACAATGTTGTTATTATTCCCCTGTTCAGCTGTAGTTTTCCTGAGTGGGCCGATGAAGCTCCAGCATTCAGACTGCAGCTCAATATAAATGCCTTAGAGTTAGCATATGCTTTAAAATTACCATTCTGATTTTATGCTGTTCTCCAAAAAGATCACTGTGTGACTTTTGCTTATATATACCAGTAATTCTAGTGATTCAGCAGTTTTTTTTTATATTTAAAGTGCCAGTATGAGAGAAAAGGAGCATAATATGCAGTGCACCATCTCCAATATCTGGAGTAGAAATGTTTGAATTGGTTAATTGCTGTAGGTCAATATTCCTGGTGCAGCAATCGATCATATGCTCACACAGCTATATGATTATGACTTGCTTTTACTGAAGGATGCTGAGCAAGCAGCTTCCCTACCTGATGTTTTTGCAAAGGCATAAGTTGTGTCTCTGTCTTGTTCCTGTTCTGTCGGTTTCACACTGCCCTCTTCCCTTCTCCCAGGAGGAAGGCCGGGGCCAGGGCTTCACAGAGGGTTCCTACCAGGGCCGCCAACTTTTCCGCTGTGAAGATGAGTGTGGTGTGTTTGTGGCCCTGGATAAGCTTGAACTTTGGGAGGATGATGATGATGATGTTTTGGGTGAGCTAGAGGTGGATCATGTTAGTTTGGTAGAAGAGGACCAGGATTTCCCCCCACTCCCTCCACTGGAGATCAACTCAAGGGTCCTAGTCCAGACCAGGGGTGGCCCTGAAAGAGGCACTATCATTTTTTGTGACCTGCTGCCAGGCAATGAGAGCCTGGGCTACTATGTTGGTGTTGACATGGTAAGTAAGCCTCTGTCGAAAAAAGAGACTGATTGAAGCTTTTACGTCAGTGTTTTCTTCTCCTTTCATATTTGTTCTGGAACAGAGAAATAAAAGAAAAAAGAGAGAACCTTATGTGGGATTACATACGCTGAGAGCTGAGTTTCTTCTTACTCACCTTAGAATGTAAATGAATTGTTTGATCTTAAATTGGATGTGGGTACCAGGCAGTTTGCAATTAGCATTAGGAAACACCACAGTAAACCTATACAAGAGCAAAAAGCTGGAGTGTTGTGTGCATACCATAATTTAGAACTGCAATTTGACAGGTAACCTTAAACCAAAATAACAGAAGAAAAGAAAGGAAAAAATGGAAAGTAAAATGTCAAATGAAGAGAAACATTTCTGCGGCAGACATACAAACATTACTTAATGAGATTTAAAACATAAATTACAGGTTGTATTCATGGTAATAAGATAATAATATAAACTTATATCACTTCTCAATAAGGCACCATGTTGTGCAGCAGAGTTGTGTGCGGTCATCGCTCTTAATAGTATCACATTATTTCAGTTGAATGGCTTTATCTTCTGTTGAGAAAGTGGCAAAGTTTTTACACTAGTACAGCATCAGAAGTTAAAGTTTTTATGATTAAATACGTGAAAAAAAAATTCTGTGCATTTGTAAAGTGAATGGCTTTTTCATCATGATTATACATTTTCCACATAGTTTGCTTTTGTGCGTATTGACTTGAATGTGGTCAAAGGAACTATGCAAATATTGCCACAGAAGTTCTTAATTTTTTCAATTCAAGGTACAATTCAAGGTTGAATCTTTGTTCTTCATGAGACCCATTGTTCCCATAAATACAAGTCTTTTATCTCTTTGTTGAATCTGAGAATGAGTCATAAATCACAGGTTTGCCTTTCTATCAAGAAAACATTACAATCTTTTGTTACCTCAGCCAAATTAGTAGGATAAGGTGTTTTTTTCTCTTTGAAGAAATTTTAGGGGTTTTCAGACTAAATTAAACACGCCAGCTCTGTGAAATTTTGACTTTCACTTTCATGTTTGTGTACAGCTCAACATAGTGAGAACACCTGAAGTAAAATTATGAATAAATATTATGGCTTTCTGTCACTCATATGGTCCAGACTGGTACATTTAGTGTTTCTAAATGGTTTGTGTTCTGTTCACACGGCTTCTAACTTTACTTTTGGGTCACAACTCATAATAACATATAACATAGCCCTGCATTTATAAATCTTTATTATGATGTGCTGATAGAATTTCCTCTACATAATAATGTTTAGGATCATTAAACCACATTACTGATTTTAATGAAGTGAGATAATCGTCAAATGCAGGAATCAAGATGCTGTGCCACCTTTCACAAGCAGTTTAATTAACTTTGCCTCAGCAGAGGGCAGCAGTGTTCAGAATGTTACAAATGACTGACAGTGATTTTATATGTTTTGACATGACTGTTTTCGGGGGGGGGGGGGTTCATGACGTTGATTGGTATGTTGAGGGAAAGCATTTTGGTGATTTACTGTTGCTTGGCATCACAGTAGTTGGTATCTATGACTACTGTTGTCAGGCGGGAGTAGTATTGTAGTCATAGAGAGATTGAAACACATAACTGAGGCATTTGACTGCTGATCGTTAGCAGCAGCACCACCAACAGCAGCAGCAGCAGCAGCCCACTCAGTGCATCTGAGCCACCCACACAAAGGCAAGGCAGTCACGAGGGGAGTGAGGTAAAGACTCAGTGCTGTATGACCCAACAGCATGGCAAGGGGCCAGCAGGCAGCTGAGGAGAGCCCACTGCTCTGCCTCACTCTGCGTCCAGCCTCGCCCTGCTTTCTCGAGTGGCAATGGCCTCATGCTTATCTTAGATTATCCCACTGGACCAACATCGTGGATTTCAAAGTATACTAGAAGAAAACCATGGAAGTGCTTACAGAGAAAGTGGAGCAGATGAGATGAGCAGTTTGGTTTTCACTATTCAGCCAGCATAAGTGTGCTTTTAGAGTAGTAACACCATCACCGTGTTAGTCACCACGAAAATACTGGAAGAAGGAGCAGTGGCAGACAGGCACTTGTGTGGCACCAGAGATGACGAACATCTGAGTGAGTTCTAAGTTTCTCATGTCTCCAACTCTTTCAGGACAATCCTATCGGTGACTGGGATGGTGTGTTTGACGGGAAGCTACTGTGTAATTTTGCCAGTTTGGAGCACACACGACTCGTCCCCATCTGTGACGTAATGCCAGGTGAGTCACATACAGTAATATTTGTGCCTGTTTCTACATTTTCTACCGTATATCGCCGGTTATTCTCAAACCATAGAACCACGCTTCTCTTGGAGACGCTCTGAGCTCCTTCTGAGCATTCTGAGTTTGTGTTTTGCTTGCAGCAGGAACAGAGAGCCTTTTGTGTTGATGGCTCACTTGTTTTTGAAAGTCAAGTGAGATACTCAGGCTCTTTGTTCTTCACATTGGCATATTGATTTGTTTATGTGTGACTGCTTCTTCTCCCACTATTCAAACTTAGGAATTCCAATGAACATATCATTTCTCTTTGAAACCATAACTTTGCTATTCTTTAACAGGCGCCTTGAAGTATACTCTGTTCCTGTGTAAAACCTTGTCAAATACTTAATGCTAGGATTTATCATCCTTTACTACCATTGGACTTTGAAAATAATTTGCCATTCTCAGTTGGCAGATGCAAACTAAGAAGCAAGAAAAATGAAGGAGTAACTGGAGTGCATAATTATGTAGCCACTGTTAAAGCAGTTTTCTCTCTGAGTTGTCTGTTGAAAGAGTAAACTGCTAAAAATGCTGCAAATCTCACAACCCCACATGATAAAAACTCTTGCTCTCACACACATTTATTTAAGCCATTTGTAGACACCAGTTTGTTACCACTTATAATGCTGAGTTCACACAACGCGATGTCAGCCTGATTGTGGCCTGATCTGGCAGACGTAGAGCGTGAAGCCAAGAATGACAATGGTCCTTGTCTGTCGCTGTAATCAGTTGATCCATCTTGTGGAGTGTATCATAGCGGAGAACAATCTATGTCCCATTTTAGACACGTCACAATGTCCAACAGAAAGACAATCACACTTAATGCTTTTGGGACTTTTCACAATGCTTTCAGTCACTTGCTTGACATTGACCTTTTTTGTAAACAGCTGTAAACATGACAAAGCAAGGGTTATTTTGCCTCCTGTTGTTTTCAACAATTTCACAATACATGCCAGCCAAGAATAGATCCACAGTCCTTTTTTAAATTTATTTATTTTACACAAATCAAGTAGTTTTATACATACTACTTAAGACACTGTTATTTGTTTACATTTTTGTTCCTTTTGAGATGGTCACTAGAACCTCATTACCAATTACAAAACATGTTATGAAAGGCAACAAGTGATGATTGGCAGGGTAACACTGTATACTATCTCAGCAATAACATTGTAAGAATTCATAACTCTATAATCACCTAATTTGTGAGTGACCATTGTAACAGATTAAAATATTGTGTATTCTAAACCTGGCATAAGGAGACAGTGGTTCTGACATGACTATTACTCACATTAACACTGTGGCTAGAGTTTACACTTCTACATGAGGTTTATGAATCTAAGATATAGTAGCAAACACCAGGCACATTCGAAGTCTCTTAAAGGTGCCCTGCCACATCTATTTGATTACCTTTGTGGTAATATCTGAAGTTCTACCATGGACTCGGAGGAAAAAATACCTTGGTTACCAAGTTTCAAGCCATTCTATCATGGTATAGAAAACCTGCTGGAAGACTCAGCTCGATTTGTGTCTGTTCTCATCAATATCCAACATGCTCATCTGCTTGACCCTGTTTGGCTAACAGCTAGCCAATGAGGGCCTGGCTTTTCAGCATCCTTTACCCTGTGCAACAAGTAGAGGAGCTGGCGTAAAACTGAAAATGAAACTTAACTTTAGCTTTGAATGTCTGACTCCTGTCTTTTATGCCTCTCTTGTACGCCGGACCTTACACAGAATTTTCACAACTTCTAACCTGTATCCACTGGGCCTCTCCACTGCTGGGCCCCATGAATTTGTCATGTTTACCCCTTTTACAGCCCCCCAGCTTACTGTATGTGAAAAGTGTCACTGAGCTAGATGAATTCTGTGGGTGTGGTCTCACCAGGGCGGGCTCAGGCATATCACACAACATATCACACTGACCAGCTTTTCTAATTGACCTGATTTCTCCGCTTATTTCTTTTCAGTGGTAATAGCAGACTACATAACTACATAAGATAAACACCTACAGTATAGACTTAACATATTAAAAAAAAAAAAAAAATTATTTTGTGTGGCAGGGCACCTTTAGTAAATGTTCTCTTCACTATTAAACTGCACCCACTTCTGTCTAATGTGAATGTATTTCTTGGCTCTACAGAATATTCCATGCAGGACCAAAGGC
>JAPTYQ010000018.1:42715276-42729814 GCA_029814465.1 Ostorhinchus cyanosoma
TAAAAGTACATTTGTTTGGACAAATATAATGATAACAACAAAAATAGCTCATAGTAGTTGAATTTCAGAGCTGATATCTATCTATTTTCCATGTTTTTCTTGATAAAAACCAAAATTACTTCAGTTCTTACATTAATATCTATAGCATTGCACTGACAAAAACAGCGCTTTTAGGCATTCCATGTTTTTTTTCTGTCTGTTTTAGTCACATGATACACACAGGAGTTAGTACTTGATTGCATATCCATTGTTTTTGATGACTTTTGATGGTCTAATATATTTTTCCATGACTGTACATACCTGAAGCTGCAAAATGCATTCAATTACTATCATGCCAATTATGAATCAAGGTAACGAAGGTGTATGTAAACATCTGATCTCAACTCACATATTCCAGGTTGAATGAAACCCTAACACAGTCCAAACCATAGTGATAGGTCCATCATTTAGCATTGAAAAAAAGGGTAGAAAACAGCACAATACAAAGTCGGTGTATTATGTTTAGAATATCCCTTTAAGCAGAGAACATTAGATAATGAGGCGGCGGAGCAGGTTTCCATTATAAAGATATAGAAGGCTTGCTTTTACTGATATCCGGGAATCTTCAGATAAAGACATCCTATTACTCCTTGACATGATATGATACGCTGGCCTATTCTTCTCCACCATATCTAAATGATCCTTCATTAGAAACCTGATCAATATGCTCTCGTGATTAAGTGGAATGAGAGACACTCATTTCATTTTCAAGCATTTTTACAAATCGATGGCAAGATTATCTTCCAACAAATGACAGGGATGCAAGGAAGGCATTCTAAACGGAGCCCAATAGCATCATCTCTCACCATCTTGTTTTAGTCCAACACCACACCAACCCCACACAGATAGCTTCGCAGGATGATTCACCATTTTCACATATAACTGGTATAAATATATTGTAGCTGTATGGAAAACACACACAGACGCACACACTGACTACACAATTGCAGAGTAAATCATGGAACTTGGTAATCACTGGCCTAATATAATTGCAGATAGAGCTTTTAATCAGGAATGGTAAGACATTAAGTAAATTAGTTTTTAAAGATTTAAGATGTTTAAAGATTTCATTTGCAGATACCTCTGATTCAATGTGGCAAGGGGAATCACTGTTGATTGAAACTGATAGATGGTGTAGCTCTGTAAAATGTGTCGACGCTGCAAAGCTCCGCATCATTATGGAACAGTATTCACGTCGACTTTTACTGTGCCCTTCATTATCCGCCGTTTAACAGAGCACACCTGCTGTTTTCCAGTAACACTTGCTTCACGTACAGTATTTGCTGTAACAAGTTATAGCTGTGATATTACAGTCTTCTAATTTTGTCTTGAAAACCTTGCCTGGTATACAGGAGTGGCGGGATTTGCTCCTTTCTTATCACCTTGGTTGTACTGTAGTTGTTTAGGTGCTTAGCAAATCGTACCTTGTTTGTTTAATCTGGTGAAATTGTAAAACATTTTCGTTCTAGGGGTACTTACATGCTCTATTTCTAGGCAAACAACACACAAGCAGAGTGACTTAATGGAGTCTTGTCGCAATCAAGCCTCCCAGGCAACAGCCAATACACTGCACAGAAGATAGTGACTGGAGAGTGAAGCTGCTGGATGTGCAGAATACAAGTCGTTTAGTTTGGTTTCCCACTACAACCAGTCTTTATGATAACCTAAACGAGCCACTTTTATACTAAATATGATTAAAAACTACACATTATACAATAACATGAAAAATATTTGCATAGCTGTGCAATTTCACCTGCATTTAGAATCAAAATTTTGTAATATGCAAATCAAATGCAACATGTAAAAACTACAAATGAATAAATAGGTTCATATATTGTTAGCTATCACACAAAAAGGGGAGGTTTTAATACAGTGTAGTATGTAATATAGAACCAGTGGCACATCAGTTGATGCTGATCTTAGTCAAAATAGTCCCAAAAGTGTACAAACAGGATCAGCTCTACATCATATTTATCATATATTGAAAGTTAAACTCAAGGAAATCATGCCATAAACTGAGCTAGAAAACCTCATTTGGGCTTTTATTTTGACAGGGATCTTTGACAGGACCACCATCAATTTGCATATGAATGCTTATGAGAGAAAACAGAAAAAATATAATGATATTCCACTATTATTGCAAATGTGCAAGTATTTAGAAGAGGATGCTGGTCGTGTAAAAAGTATATTTGCATTGGATGTTTCAACTAAAGCCTTTTTTTCCTAAATGGAGCATTTCAGGTGGGAAATTTTGAGTTGATATCAATTTTGTTCAGGTTTTAGATGCATTATTTGAGATACAGTGCGCTTGGAAATGCGTCTTAACTTGTTTTTTTTTATTCACTTTTTGTAAATACAGCATGTTTCCAGTCAGCTCTGCACACAAATCAAGTAGAACAACATTTTTCAAGGCTTGAATGGAAAAGCAAGAAAAAAAGAAGAAACACAGATACTTTTAAACACCATGAAGCCCTTGGATATCAGCAGGTTTTTTGCAGTTATGGATGAACATGTTGGAAAAGGTTAAACAAAACCATATTTGCGTACATTTAAAAAATCCTATTCGATGCACCGATGCAAAACGGCATAAGCAGCTCCATCAGTACCACTTTTACATATTCTGACACAATAGGAGACTTTAATTGTTAATCAGAATATTCAGAATTGCATGCAACATTGAAACTTTAATATTTTAAACATCTAAACATATTCACTCAGATTTGAGAGAAACTGAACAATTAACCACCGTCGTCACAAACATTGACCTGAAAATATATACAAATTTTTTATCTATAACCCACTCTAAGGGAAAAAGAGTTTTTTCCCATGCTGCTTTGACATGAAGCTGTTTTCATGTTTTCTCTCAAGCTTCTGCTCTAACTAAATGAGCACGGTCCCTTTGGCCTTATTATGAAGTAGACATACTTGTGGCAACAGAAAAACAATCACAGGAAACAGGAGACTGGCATATTATCAGCCAAGCCATGTTTGAGACACTTCTTTTGCTATTCAAGTTGAGGAAGTTAAGTGTTTTCAAGCCCGGAACTCATCTGAGTCCTCCTCTCAAGGACAGGAACGATGGAAAAAGGCCCACAAGAGGTTACATTTTTTCCCCCATTGCTGCTCAGAAATCCTAACATTTTATAGGTTGACCTATTAAAGAGAGGGCACTTGAGTCACTTGAGGGACTTCAATTAACCCGTGGGGCAGTCGGGTGTGCTGCTCAGTCACTCTGGGCACAGCCTCTCCTGGGTTTGCCTCGCCGCCGCCAGCTGACAGTGAGCTGAACAGACTTAATCGATGCCTGTAAAGAAAGCGAGCAAAGGCACCGCGTTGTCACCCTCTGCATCGCACTATTCCTCCTTCTGCTGCCCTTCAGCCTTAATTTTTTTCCAGATTCAAATCACATTTTTGATATTTGCTTTATATGATAGAAAACTGAAGAGAAAAATCTTCAGGGAAGAATTAGAGTCTTTGTGCCGGCCTCAAGGGCACCCATCTAAGGCTCAACCTAATTTGGAAAAAGGTCTTGCTGTGTTATTATCATTTGTGCTGGTGCATTTGATACCGGGCTGCCTCTGGGGGTTGAGCAAACAGACGCCAATGGCGAGAGGCGACATCTTAAAGTGATATTTCACTTTTGTGGACTGTTTTCACTTAACAGAAGTTCAGGAGCATGCAATCTCCACCATTAGCTGCCCAGGGGATCCAGCCCCCTCCAACACAGACACACATTTGAAGGCCTTGATTTTTATCACAAAAAGTACTGTTACAGCAACCAAGTAAGTTGTAGACTAAGTGGAAAGGCCTCTGTGAACAGTCAACTTTTACTTTGGGTTTAGCTTAATGATATTTTTGACTCGCGGAGATTAAGAAGACTTCAGAGTTTCACATTGTCATCTTGATTGCAGAGAAAGGGGACTGGGTATAATCTTGAACTGGGTCAGATCAGTGTGGGAAAATTCAGCCCTCAGTTCAATAAATTCAAACAGCTCCATGTTATGAGACGTGGGATAGTGCAGCTTGCACACACTGTCTTGGCCCCTGTGAGGATAATTCATTAACTTCCCTAATCCTCTCATGTGGTGTTGCAGCAGAAAAAGATGAAAAGCTCACTGAATATCAAAAACAACGATTTCTGAGCTCCTCGCCATGGCCCAATAGCACTCTTTTACAAGTGTCTCTCAAAAAGGATGCTACATGTTCCAAGCATGCAAGTCCCGTGTTAATGAGCTTCGAAATACATTTTCGGCAGCTTATGGTTGCTGTGCACCGCTGTGGGATGAGAACAGCTCAATAAAATATACACAGGAGGTCGAAACGGTAGGGAAATAAAAACCCCTTTTTGACAATGTTAAGCCTCGCAGCTGCTTTGAGGCAACTGAAGGGTTTTTATCAGCTCTTCAGATGTTGGATCATAGGGCGCAGAAAGCTTTCCAAGGGTAAGCAAAGTCAGAGGAGTCAGTACTGTACCAGCACATGCCTCTACCCATATGATTAACACCCGTCTGTCCGCACTGTATGTGAGGTCCTGCTGTCCTTCTCTATTAAATATATGCATATTTTGTCAAAGTCTTGTTGATTTATGCAGGTTACAGACCATGTTATAGACTCTGACTTTTAGGAATTTAGGCAAGAATTGCTACATAAATAAAAAATAAACAAGTTCCCACATGGGAGGAGACCTGATCAGACTTCTGCAAGTAGTTTATTTAATAGTAAAGTAAAATATCTTTATTAGAGAAGGAAACTCAGTGTTGCTCCTGAAAGTGGAGTGTGTTATAGTCACTAAACTCAAGGGAACCAGGCTCCTTTCAGTTTCTACTATGTATTTCTGTTTTACTGCGTCTTTATGTACCATGTGTGAATTCAGGATATTAGTGTTGATGTATGAATGAACTAAGAAAAATGATGATGAAAGCTGAAGACAGTGCTCGGTAAATCTATCTGTACTGACTGCATTTTCAGAAACAGTAAAAAAAAAAAAAATGAAAAGGAGTAACTTGATTATATGAAAAAATATACAGATAAAATCTCACTACTTTGGTACTATATTTAACCCATAAAGACCCAGTGTTACTTTTGTGACAGTTCCAAAATCATTTTTTATCTGTATTTAACTTTTCTTACAGGATTTATCACCATTTATCATAATATTACCTTCTGTATTTTGCATTTTTTTCAGTGAAAATTAGGTATTTTCTTATATTTAATTTACTGATCATGTACTGTAATCATCATACTGAGAATACATTTGATGGTTATTATAACAAAAAGACAGAAAACTGAAGAAAAAAATGACTTTTTCTGTAAAATATATCATTAACTGAACATAAACCAAGTGTGTTCATCCCACTGTCATTGATCCAACTCCAGGGGTTTTACTGGTGAATCAATGTTGTAGAAGATGACAGTGTTTCCACGGTAACTACGGAGCCTCTGAACATCCAAATGGGTCATATCTGATGACCATGAAAAGACGACAAACTGTATTTTACACCAATTGTTTACATGCATTAAAAGTTTTACATTAGTGAATGCTTTTGGTCAGCGGTGTATATTTGGGTCTTTATGGGTTAAAGACACACAACAGCAGCAGCAGCAGCAATTTTTCCTCTTTTTTCTTATTATTATGATTTATGCTGTGATTAATATGTGAAAAAAGTACCTCAGAGTGAAAAAGGTGCCCTGCCCTGAATGTCCTCCCTAATTCTGTACATCAGTCAGGCTACAGTAAACACAAAGTCATATCTGAAGGTAACTGACCCTTCGATAAGTCCAGCTGCTAGGCCTGGCAAGCTTTCATTTGAGGTTCATTCCTGCTGGGTGTAAACATGGATTTCTCAACGTCTTGACGATTCATGTACAGAACAGACGTATATAGGAACAACGATATTCTTGCATCACAGGGCAAGTTAATTTATTGTTTTGGTTATTTTTTAAGCTAACTTACAGTTATGACTCCCTATAGTTTTCGGTATCTGATATGTTTTAGCTCACTGCTAATGCTGCCTTCAAGTGCTATGGGAATAATAGTAAAAACTACTTACGAACTAAAAATTGTACCTGAACGCCCCATCATGTCGTATTTTCCACTGGAGAACTGGGAAGACATTTTGATACACGAGTTGCTGAGATGAAAATAACCTCTAACCTTTTCAACATAGTAATCGCAACATTCTACTGCTATTAGTGGATGATTTATGCATATTTATAGTATACACAATTAGCAAAACACAATTAAAAAAAAAAAAATCTCCAGGTACAAAGACGTGCATTATATTAATGATAATATTAATTAATTAACTTATTTAAGTTAATTAGTTCAGCTAAATTGCCCATAGGTGTGAATGTGAGGATGATTGGTATATATATCAGTGTATATTCATGTCCCTGTGACCTTCTCGAGGATAAAATTTAGAAGATGAATGAATGACAAAAAAAATTTAAAAAAAATGTCGTAGCAGATGAATTAACACGCCCAAAACTGTTACGTATCAGGTTATGATAAATTGCGTGTCAGCCATTTTTTTATTTCGTTATGACAACAAAAGCACTTGAATGCAACGCACAGGTAGTTTCAAATTTACAAGTGGAAAGGTTCATCTTCCCGATAGCACGTGAAGGCAGCATAAGTGCTATGTTTTCTATCTGTTTATAGTTCACCAGGATAAACATACATGATGTGGTTTAAGCCTCAAGCGGTACACAACTACCTAACTCAATGGTAAAACATTAGAAACTTTGAATGAATATTCTAGTACGGCAGCGGTGACCAACCCTGGTTCTGGAGAGCTACTATCCAGCATGTTTTAGATGTTTCCTGGTTCAAATGATCAGCCTATCATCAAGCTCTGCAGAAGGTGGATAACAACCCTTAGGTGTGCTGGAAGAGGGAATCGTCTAAAACACAGGTGTCAAGCATAAGGCCCGGGGGCCAAATCCAGCCCACCAAAGGGTGCAATCTGGCCCATAGAATGAATAACACTGACGATATTAACAATCAATTGTGTAAAAATCATTTTAATTGAGGTTCCACATACAGAACGATCAGATCTCGGTTGGGTCAGACCAGTAAAATACGATCATAATAACCTATAAATAATGAAAACGGCAGATTTTTATCTTTGTTTTAGTGTAAAAAAAGTAAAATTACATGAAAATCTTTATATCAACAAACTATCTTTTTACAAAAAATGTGAATAACCTGAACAAATATGAACAAACTGAAATGTCCTCAGAGAAGGAAGTGTAATTTTGTTAATATTCTACCTGTTACTAAATGTTTTGTGTATTTGTAATTCTAATGTAAGTTGTAATTGAGGCAAACTGAGGCAAAATATTATTAAAATTGCACTTGTTTTTCTCAAGACATTTTAAGTTGTTCATGTTATTCAGATTTTTAAGGAAACATTATAGATGTAAACATTATCATAATATAATTTTTACTTTTCTTTTTACTCTTATTATTTTACTGGTCCGGCCCATTTGAGGTCATATTGGGCTGAATGGGGCCCCTGAACTAAAACCAGTTTGACACTCCTGGTCTAAAACATGCAGGACAGTGGCTCTGCAGGACCAGGGCTGGTGACAACTGTGTGCTAGTTAGCGTTAGCATCTTACCATAGAACACACATACTAGTTGCACAGTTGCTGCGAGTGAAGTCTTCTACAGTGTTTAATCCACATTCAACCCCTCTACAGTTGTGTTTTTAGTTTTGGGAAGGCGAAAAATACAACATCATCCAAACCTTCTGGATATCTTTCATCAGACTTACACATACCACTTAGACATTTTGCTCCAGAGGTGAATACTTGCTCGTTACCATTGCAAACATATGATTGACCAGTGGTGTTTCTAGGCCGGGACTTAGTGAAGGGTCAATTTATTACATTTCCTTTCTATTGAGTCATTTTAAGTACGAATAAACTCTTGAAAATGGCACGAAAATACTTAAGTCTTAAAAAAAACTGCATATTTAAGAAAGCATGACAGTAAAAACATGACCAAAAGCATAAAAAAAAAAAAAAAAGAAGCTTTCCCTAACCCTTTGTAGCTGCCCAGGGGAAAAAGAAATGAGTTTATTGATGCATGCTTCTGTCTTTGTAGATAGTGTTTTAAAGGAGAGGTCAAGTAACAAAAGCCGGTCTCACACAAATGTTGGTGGAGCGCTCTGTAATGACCTTGCTCTCAAACCACGTCGTAGGTTAATGACTCTGCACCTGGCCCGGACTCCGAGCAATGATTTTTCAGAGGCCGTTGTGTGATGTATGATACAGTGATTGTTTGGGGTGTGTATAAATTAAAAGAATGCCGTCTCGTTGACATTCTGGATGATGAAATAAGAGGCACTTTAGGTAATTCCTCTGATAAAGCAGCCCGACCCCATGGTGGATGATAGAATCAAAAGCACTTGTGCAGGTCGCTGTCAGGATCATCTGTCTAGTCAGTCCATTAAGGCTGAGCGCGGGGGCTTCGAGTCCCTGCCAAGACAGCATGAAGCTCCACAGTCCTAAATGGAAACATGCTCGGCGAAGACAAGAGGGCAAAGAGAAAAGAGGATTTTACTGTCTTCAGTTCAGCAGTGTGATCTCACCCAGAACATCATACAATAATGGAACAGGTTAAAGATCAGTGTTTATGAGACGTCCTGAACCTGACAGACATATGCCGTGACCTGCTGGGTATGTTCTGACCCCTGAGTACCACCAGAGTACCACCTGCCAGGTTCTGATTTCTCTATATGTCAGTTTCAGTGTTGAGAGTAACACCTTACAAGAGTAATGCATTACTGTAACAGATTACTTTTGCTGTAATGGAGTAGTGTATAAGGCATTACTAATCCATTTTCAGTAACATTGTACTGAACTCAAATGTACTGAACTCAAATGAAAAAAACAAAAAACAGCAAGACCATGAGACCTTAAGGAGTCTACCCCAGGGCAGCTGTGGCTACAGATGTAGTTTACCTCCACCAGAGTGAGAATGTGAGAGCGAATGAATAATGGATCATTAATGTAAAGCGCTTTGGGTGCCTTGAAAAGCGCTATAGAAATCTAATCCATTATTATTTTTTTATTATTAAAAATGTGACAGGAAAGTGTCAAGCAATGCAATGCAAGTGTTCCTGCTGGGATTAAGGTTATTATTGTTAACGAAAACTGATGAAATAACAAATACTACAACTGAACAAACAGTTTCATTAACTGAAATAAATAAAAACTATAATTAAAAGAAAACATAATGTGCATGTGCTTGAAAACCCTTGGCTTGACTTATCAGTACATGGACAGACGGATGGACGGATGGACGGACGACCAACTGATGACAATACCCTGTGTTGCTGAAGGTAAAACTCAAACTTTAATGGCTACATTTGCATGATGTTTTTTAATTCCGAATTATTTATTCGAAATAAAATAATTCTGAATTAAAGTAATTAAACAGGAATATAAACCCTCATGTAAACAGGCCCATTGTGTGTTTACTGAACTAACTAAAACGTATAAAAATGATGGATAAAATTTGTTTCATTTTCGGATTGATATGAAATTGATTTATTTCGCTCACATAATTGTAGCTGGTGGCATCATATGACACTTCACAGTCCGTTACTTCTCCTCACTTGTTTTTTCGAGTCAGTTTCTCATCCCCACTCTACCTGAAAACATGGAGACTGAAGTTGGGAGAAAGCAGCAGAGTCCTGTATGGGATTACTTTAAATACGACAGCGAAGAAGAGAAAAGATATGAAAAAACTAAAAATAAAACTTAACTACAACTAGGCAGTTAGAAAAAAAGGAAAACTAAAAAAAAAAATTTAATAAACCTGCTGTAAAAAGTAATTAAACTAACTGAATTCGAGAGAAATAAGTCAAAACTAAATAAAACTATACTGAAAAATCCCAAACTATTATAACCTTGGCTGGGATTCAAACATCATAGACCAGAGTGATATTTACTTTGCTACCTGTCCACATGTACTTATGGACAGAAATGTATGCATCCAAGGCTCTCCGTGTCTTGGATCTATGGGTCATGTAACGCATTACAATTCTGAGACAGTAATATTTGTAAGGTAAGGAATTATTTTTAAATAACAGTAACAAGTAATCTGTAATGGATTACTCTTTGGAAGTAACTTGCACAACAGTGTTCAGTTTCATATGTGGCAAAAACTCTGACATTAAACACTAAAACTATCAATCCATGTAAATAATTGGTGTAAAATACAGTTTGTCATCTTTTCACGGTCATCAGATATGAACTATTTGGACGTTCAGAGGCTCCGTAGTTACCGTGGAAACACCGTCATCTTCTACAACATTGATTCACCAGTAAAACCCATAGAGTTGGATCAATGACAGTGGATGGAGTCACTTGGTTTATGTTCAGTTATTGAAGTCACTTTTTCTTCAGTTTTCTCTGTTTCAATATAATAACCTTTGAATTTACTGAGTTTTCACAAACATCTAAATCAAATAGAGGAAAATACATGATTTAGAGTAAAAAATGCAAAGTGCAGAGGAGATAAATCACTTACGAAAGGTCAAATAGAGAGAAAAAATCATTTGGGAACTGACACAAAAGTAGCACTGGGTCTTTATGGGTTAAAAAACCAAATCATAAATAATGAGTATTTATTTATACTCAAGGACTCTCAGAAATTACTCTCTATCACTAAATGATAAATCCAGTTATGTTCTGTAATAACTGAAATAATGCTTACGTTGTATTTTGCAATATATATAATAATTTCCTTGATTTCATGCCAAGGAAATTTAATAAGTCCGTAAAGAATCCATGACTCTTTTCCCATTAGTCTATAGGCAGTAGTTAAACATGGCTGGCAAATACCCAGAGTTCAATGTTATGTGACTAGAAACTGAAGATCTAATACAGACTCTCATTGTTTAGGCAATAAAAGCTGTATTTCAGGGCTGGAAAACAGGTGATTTGGTTTCAATATTTCACAAATATAAGCTTTGAGCCCTTTTTTAATCACATATTTTCTCTGTATTTCAATAAACCTATCTTTCTCTGAACAAGTTCTTAAATGGGATTGGTTGATCATTTGACAAAATAAAATAATTAAAATAATTTGTATTTACGTTGAGTATCAGTATATTTCCACTGTGAAATCCAATTCATTAGCAACATTTAATACATTTGTTGACATGCAACGCTAACAAGCAAATCTGCAGTTAATTAATTCGCCTATGAACTGGATTTCTGAGAGAATCTGAAAGCTGCTTCTTCAGATTGACTTATAAGGACTATATCCTGTGCATATCCGCATCCTGTTCTCTGAAGAAAGACTCGCATGTGTTGAGAGTGGAGGCTGCTCAACATTAAAAATGATGATATTGCATCAAGGCGATAAATAAGTGAGTAAATATGTGGACAGGAAGCAGGATGACGGATAGCAGCACTCGCCGCAGCCCATTAGTTGTTGACAGCTTCTGCAAGGGAAGCAGGCCGGAATCTGTGGCCTGTAATTCTGTCTCATTACCACGGCAGTCGGCACTTCCTCCGCCGGACCTTTAATTCATCTCTTATGCTTTGTCTGTCGCTATCCTTTGTTTTATTGCAAACTAACTTGCACACTATGATGCCTGATTTATGGTTGTAATTGAGCGCCTACAAATCAGAGAATATTTTCATTGATTACCTCAAATTGTCTAATCTTTTCTATGTTCTTGGCCCCTGATTGGGTGGTATTTACTGATTGCCTCTTCCTAACTTAAAAATCAATCAGTGGCCACAATCAGAGTAGCTGGATAAAAATCCAGGCCAAGGCAGCTGCTCCTCTCCCATCAAATAATCTCTGAGGCATCAAATGAATCCTAATTCTTGATGATGTTTATATATGCAGCACTTATCTTCCATACAACAGACTCATCAAACTCAGTGGGTCTTTATTTTGAAATTAACTGTATTCTAATCAATTCAAGCTATACTGCAGAGTATAAAGTCAAAATGCTCGCTGGTCCTTGGTGGTGGCGATCTTGACACAGCGTTGGCAGGACATCACACACAATGCAAGCAAACAATGCCAGACATGCACTTACAGTGAACATTCATTCACTAAAATGACAACCAACAGGCCTGTGTTGCAGTCACACCGTGTGTTTCCAGCAATACTAAATCTCATTTTATTCTTCTGCAGCTGTGTTGGCTCTTGTCACTATCAGACTCATTTTCCTGACAGTGACCCTAGCTTTCACTTGCACTTTTGACATGAGCTGACTTCCTGATACAAGGTGTGGTGGATAATTATAGAATGCATTCGGGGCAGCAGAGGTGTGCTGCTGTCCGGGCTGAATCTAATGCAGTCACATCTGTTTAACTTCACCGTGCAGGAACACCTACAGGTCTAGGAGGGAGAAAACAAAGCAACACAGACACAGGCTGTGGGTGAGAGCGGACAGGTTTAATGCTGTGGCCACTGGCGTCTTGGACGGTATCGAGCAACACGGAGGATTCGCTGCGTTTGTGGAGGGGATGTGGGATCAGCGCGTGTGATATGAGTCTGCGATGACAAGTGCTGATTTATATTGAGGTGGACGTAGATGTACAGAGCCCCGAGGGCAGCTCACCTACTCACACATTACCGTCACTGTCAAGATGGGACATGGAGAAAGAGGGAAAGAGAGAAAAATAGAGGTTTTTCATCCAAAGTGACCACTATCTTTACTTTTCAAATGTATTTCATTACAGGTTACACAATACAACTCATTTGTCTTCTATTTGATTTATCCAAGTGAGTAACATATTATAAATACTTTGGATTACTTTCGCATTGTAAAATATTATTATTATTGCAGTATTATCGAGTCAACGCGGGGCATCATTTACACATTTGGTTTTAGAAATATAAGTTCTACACATATATAAACACAAAGGCAGTGAAATGGTTTGTCAAGCAAAAAAAAAAGGAAAACCTAATTTTTTTCCCTAATGTTTTATTTCTACAGCATTAAATGTGTCAAGTGTGAAAACCAGTAAATGAAGATGAAAATGTAACCAGTACACACACAATTCATAGTTCTGTTGTAGAATATTTAGTTTTCACTTCATTTTTGAGGTGCATTTTGTTGCCTTGGAACTACACCACTACCCATAAAGTTGGAATAGAATACTTTTACTTCTTCTCATGAAATGATCATGATGAATAAAATGTAACTGATGCGTATAAATAAGAATAAAATGGAGAAACCTTCTGTTTTCACACAGTTATGTTTTAATCAGATATGCAACTGCACTAGCTGTTGAACAGCAGTTTTTCCTATATTTTTTATATTTTCTATTGTTTGATATTGCCACTAAAATCTTTTTTAAAATACAGCAATTCTGAGATCGAAGAGCTCATCCATTAATATACTGACTGAGACAAACTCTGCCAGTCAGACTGTTTATATACTGAATAATCTGAATAAACGGCAGGTCTTGTCAAGCTAATGCATTAAAATGTATATTTATTCTCATTAGTATGCTTGTCTTACATGAAAGAAAGTTGAAAAAAGTGATAATTGTACCATAGATGTAAGCATCAGCAAAATTTAACACAGAAAATGTACAAAAAAATGAACAGAATTGAAAGTATTAGAGGGCAGTAAGTGTGTATGTCCATGACGTGTATGTGTGTGTGTGTGTGACAGAACGGAGCGTTGTATGGCGTGAGAGCAATTACCCCCAGTAACTTCATCTGCTGACATACACATTGTAGGATCATTTTAAAACTGCAGGTCTGAAATGGGAATTTTTAAGCTCAGCCATTAAAATCGAAGAATTCAAATAACTTTCTTCATTGAGAATTTTATAGATTCCACATTACAAATGACCTTGAAAGCAGAAAAAAAGACATGCTAATGAAAGAGTGCTTGCTGGGATAGAGTTACAGAAGAGCTTTAAATGGTTTGAGACAGTTGATAAAGGTACAAAGTGAGAACTGGCAGGTCACGCTCTGATTCAAGCTGTATTGGAGACGTTTGGTGGCTTTAAGACTGGTTGTGTTGATTCCAGTGCCAGTTGGCAGTATACATTTAACATTATTAGGTAAAAGATGCCCTTTTGGGAATGCGGATCATCACATGGCACTGATAATCTTGTGGTTACCAGAACTGCAATTACAACAATCAAAAGATCTGTGTCCTGTATCATGTTATCAGACGGATTACATTATTCCAATTTTTCTTTGATGATATCACAGCCTGTGATCTCTAAGCGGAAAAAAACATTATTAACCAAAACTACTCCTTTGCAATCAACTCTTGATGAGTGAGCCATCTTTGACTGATTAAAAACTCCAACATACATTTTTGAGGCACTTCCTGTTTGGTCTGTCTCACATCCCTGCCTGAGATCAGCACCCTGTCCTGAGTGTTTTCTGTGTTGAAGTTGTCTCACATATTTACAAAGCTCCTTATAATAATTGCATTTCCCTCCCAAGTTTTTTTTTTTTTTTTTTTTTTTTTTGCGTGACTATACGTATAACCA
>JAPTYQ010000018.1:42729914-42745584 GCA_029814465.1 Ostorhinchus cyanosoma
TATATTTTTAGTTCTCATTCAACTACAATCAAATTCACTCTATCTGGATGGTGTGATTTATCTGAATAGTTTTTTTTATTTAAACAATGGCGAGCCGGAATGAAATAGCAGTAACGAGGCAATTTTTAAAATGAAAGGAGTAGAAATAAAAGGTTAGTTGAAAAATAATTACCCCAGTAAAGTACAGATAATCCAAATTTCTACTTAAGTAAAGTAGCGAAGCATTTGTTACTTGACACCTCTGACATTAAGAAATGTTAAAATGTATCTCCTGTAATAGTGGCCAAGCTGCAGAAGATTAAGACACAAACCTACAGAGACAATAAGACAGCAGATGAATGATCTAGGACCACAAAGTGTTAAAAATAGCCAGATTATATTGTTGAATGCATTAAATTAAACATGTAGAAGTGAACATTGTGTTTAATTGGTGGCAGATTACATAACAGAACTGGAAATATGGTATATGTGTTTAATTTAAATGTTATATATCTATGTTTGCTGGAATGTGTCAGTATTTAATTAAATCCTGGTGACTTGGCTTTAATTAAATATAGTCCAAAATTCCCAGTAAACTAGTCCTGATGTTGTGAGTCAGTTATTTGCATTGACATCAGAGACCTTCACCGTCATGGATCTGATAAACTGATATCGAGAGGATGCAAAACACACACTAGACTTTAGCTTTTCAAATGTGATGGTTTACAATTTGCATTTTGTCATAATCAATTGTGTTTTCTGACTTGCAGTAGAAGTTGTATTACATGAAAACAGTATTATATTATATTATATATTAGAAAAATAGTAATTTTCTACCCCCTCGCAGTTAAATAGAGGTTCATTTTGCTGGAGCCTGTATAAATTCTCTTTGCAGGCCTAACGATGAGAGTGAATCCTGAAATTACTCTGTGTTTAGACAGTTCTGAGTGTACGGATTTCTTCTGTTTATATCCAGCCACATGAGTAGTTTGCTTTCGCAGAGCATCTTCACCTCATCACGCTGCAACTTACAGATTTTCAGAAATGGACTTGTCATGGAAAATTGCCTGCTTGGTTTTTGAGTCCAAACAGCTTTATTTGGATGGAGCGAAGCAGTGGAGCCTATCAGAATTAATAGACGTGGCGTAGAAAGGCTTATTTTCAGAGGCAGGGCTCAAAGTGTGCAGCGTTAGTACCCTCAGTTCTGGGCGGCTCCTGAAGTCGCAGTGTTTGCAGTGAAGGGAGAGGAGCCAGCACAGATGGTTAGGTACCAAAGGCAGCAGACTTTTTCTCATGCCTTTAAATGGGAGCGCTCTCTTTCTTAGCTAATATTTAGCTCCTTCAAATGCTAATGGAGTGGCTTCGCTCTCCAAGGTTAGCATAACAACTATGGGAAAGCCTTTAGATCTCAGACATTTGTTTACCAGATGAAAGAGCCTGCACATCGTAAGAGCAGAGAGAGTCAGGCCTCTGAGCACTATATCTCATGAACTACCCCAGTCAATTTCAAGTCACAAGGCTGTGCTATTTGTGCTATTTTCTTAGAGTTAATTTCCCCCTCCACTTATTTCCCTCTCTGGCGATTTTAAGGGAAAAGTGTTATCATGCTTAAAAGTGATGTCACATCTGTGTGTGTTTGTGTGTGTGGGAAGTGGGATTGTGTATCATAATAAATAAAGGGTGGGAGAAAAGATTGCTGCATAACTTGAATGGCTTGTTATGGTCTAAGAAAGCTGGAAAAATAAATCTGTGATACTTTGTATGTTTTCATGTGTTTTTTTTCCATCGCAGATTATTTAATTTGAGCAGGAAAAATGACTTGCTTATGCAATTTTTTAAGGGGAAATTTGAGTAAATCCTGATGGGACATCCCTTAATATATTTGGCAATAAAACAAAAATCTACACTATAAAACAAGTTATTGCAATTAAGTATGTTTGTGTGTTCTTCTGTAAAGAGAAACACAGCTTTACTGTTTCCAAAAGCTGCTTTGATTCTGTTTTTAGCTCCATTTGATCCATTGTTAAGTGGAAGCAAAATGATTTATATCACCATGGAAACACCAATAGTGAGCATAAAATACTCTGAAAGCAAACCGAAATGCCAGATCCCAGAAAAAAAAACAGCCCCCCCCCACGTTTTTTTTTTTTTTTTTTTTTTTTTTCCGTCTCTCTACTTATAACCATTCCTGTAGCTTCATGAGAGATTACAGTGATAAGAAGAATCCAAACATCCGGCAGGTTGATCCTTCATAGACTGTGTTTTCTGTGGTGTGCATTGTCTCTGACAATTAGCTCTGAGAAATGGAGTCCTTGGTCACAGGGCTTGCCTTTATTGTATGCTGACAGACAATTCCCTCTGGGGTCACAACTCTGCAGCTTCACAGAGACAATAGAAAGACAATAGAAAAGACAAACCACAGAAATGAGCAATGAGAAGCATCATAGCTTTTTACTCCTTTGGGGGAATAACTCCGCCAACAAGTAAGGGCAAGTAACATCAAGTTCATCCACTGTCCACTCCGCTTGAGTGCCTATCTACTGTTTTCTCCTCATATCAACTCACCAGTACCCCTTGCCTCCTCTCCAACCAACTCATCCCCCACCTTCAGCCGTCCACCTCGTCAATAAATCCATCTGGGAGATCAATGCTGCAGCGAATCACTAAAAGTTATCAGCTGAAGCCCTGCCAAATCAGCAAACACAATCACTATGTAAATCCATCTTTACTTCTCGACAAAGACCGGCTCGCTTTGTGTGTAAAGGAGAAATGGTATGAGTGAAGGTAGAATTAAATGGGTGATAGATATGAGTAATATTGGCTGACTTCACAAGGCTCCACTCAAATGGCTGCAACTGCATATAGACTAATACTAAAGGGCTCATTCTTAAAGCTTCCGTATGCAGGATTTGGTCGTGCTTATGAGAAGTTTGTGCTGGATTCTGTTTTGTGCTAAGTGCTGGCTGTTTTTCCATTTTAGCTCACTCAATTTCGAAGCAAACAGCTGTTTCATTTGCACCCATGATAACAGCCTGTTCATTGATTTCTACGTAGAGTGCTCGGCTCCATTTTTTTTGTGCAACACTATAGCTGCTAGCTTAGAAACAGAGTTAGCTGATGTCAACATATACCCAGCACCCAGTACACGGACTTCAACACAAACTTCATTTAACTACACCAATACACACAAACCTTGCATATTGGGCATTTAATGGAGTTACATAATAAACATCAAACATGCCTTCAGAACTTTTTGGACAAGCACACTATCAAATACAACCGCTACAGTGCATAATATGTTTCATGTTTATGAGAAAGTTGCCACAGGCTGGTCATTTATATGCTTAGATTGAGCTCTGATGGTGACATCTGTGCTTCTGTCACTCATGATGCTGCTGCTGCATCCCCCACCTTCCCCATCGCCGTGGGCAAACCCCCCTCCACCACTGCTCTCTCTCTCTCTCTCCCTCGCTCTTTCAGCCTCTCCGTCGCTCTCCCCTACTCTCTCTCCTCTAGACAGCTTGGTCACCCAGGCCTGCAGGAGAGGGACTCACCGTGATGAAATAAAGGTAGGCAGTTGTTCCTTCAGCCCCAGGGTCATTATTTAAAAAGTGACAGAGACTCCAGTGAGTGAACGTGAGAGAAGTGAGGAAGGAGGGAGGAGGGTAGTATGAGGGTGAAGAAGAAGAAAGAGGGAGAGAGGCGGGTGGGAACAGCACGAGGGAAAGAAGGGAGGACAGGGGAGGGGGCTCACTTGTGCAGGTGTATTGTCCAGTGGAGGGAGAGGGTGCTGGGAGACAAATGAATCCAGCAGGCATTTGGTACACACCGGAGATTGCTTATCGATCCAGATCGCAGTATTCAGGCTGGCCTGAGAGAGGGCTGAGAATTTTCTGAGGGAGTTAATAACCTGGCAGCTCAGCTGTCTTGTCCAATTCACCAAAGGCAGAGGCCTAATCAGGGCTGGATTCCTTTTTCTGTCTGAGGAGGGGGCTCGAGCCCTCCGCCCCATTCTTTCAGCTTTGGCCTCTCTCTCCCTGTTCCTCCATCTCTGCTGCCCTCCCCTTGTCCCTCCCTCCACAGCCCCTCATTTCCACTCCATCGGAGCTCTGAAAGTGATTGAAATGACAGCCTATAGAAAGAGGCTAATCAAATTGTTTATTATCAGTCTGAATCAATATGTATGGATTGTTAAAACATCAAAGTCAGCCCCTGGAAAAGTAATAGTCGCCGGCTGGCAGCAGCTGCTCAGCCAAGGCTGGGTCCCTGGGAGCCTCACTCCATTTAAAGCGACTTTCACTCTTACTTAAGTCCTGATGACCCGACGAGGTCAGTTGGCTGAAGGGGATGTACATGCTTGAGCTACAACAGTGCTGCATAAAACCCCTCAACACTTCCCTCCAGCTACTCAAACACATGTCTGACTGATAAACAATCCATCAACGAAATAAATGAGCCACAATGGTCCTGAGATAAAGCCCATCGCTCACCTACTGTGCTCTAAGCAATATTTTGGACTGGTCATTGGTTTCCTCAAACTCAATATTTTGCACCCATCCTCTCCTCTGAATCCAACTCTGCTCTCTTCAGGAAACCAGTCTGGATTGCAAATGAGGTCAGGCTGATGAATGAGTCAGCTGAAGGGATCAAATTGCTTTGAGATGGACATTGTAGTTGGTTTCAGGCTGTGAGACAAGCTGGCATGGAAGATTGATGGATAGCCATTGTCCATTCATTGGTGCTGGCTGTGACACCTGATGTTTGGCTGGGGTCTCCCTCCACCTCTGACACCCCACAAACACAAGGCATGTCGTGGCTTGATAGAATGATTAGACACTGAATGATATCTTCTTCTCCAGCTTTCCATCTTGACCACTTTACTGCTAGAAAACATCAAGATGGATCACATTGTCTACAGCTACCACTTCAAATGTGGGCTTTTGCTTGCCCTTACATACAAATTATCTAATTTGCTACCTCACATTTCTCTATAAAAACTTATCTCTGCATCTCACCAGAGCTCAGGTCAGCTACAATCAGGTAAAGGGTCAGTGTAGGACATATTTAAAGTGATGGACTTGTTTGGTTTTGCAGGTATCAAACCAGCCGCTCTGGGGATAGACTCAGTAACCACCATGTCATCCCATTGACCTCATTTTGCTCCCAATTTTTTTGCCACTCATTTTCGCAGAGTCAGATTTCCAATTCACTGAAGCAAGGTCACCATTTCAAACAATACACTAATCCATATCACTAAAGGAAAGGCTTCCTAATTGGAAGTCCACTCAACTCCTTATCATCAGCTCCATTACATGAGTGACATAAAGGCACCGTCATCCATCATACTCCAAATTTGTTCTGTCATTTTTCTCTTGGATGGAAGATAAGGGCCAGGGGCCCATATTGATTTTTATAAAAAACATGAACCATAGACTCCAGAAGTGGAATGTTTGCCTGTTATCGATAATTGCTCTAATAACCATGACAGACAGGAAGAAAAAACACACCCATTTAGTCCTGGTACCTTACGAGGAAGGGATGTAAAAAAGCCTTTTCATTCCTATATGTTTGTGTCCGTCTATGTTGCATTAATAAGTTGTCTTGCATGCTAATAGAATCAATATTTCAACTCTAACCAGAACTTTCTCAGATTGAAGATGCATGAATTCACACACCACATCTCCAAACTCTTATTTGTTTTACCACGTTGTGATATTGAAAAATACATTTATTGTTGCTAATTTTAATGCGTTTTTAAGCAGATTAAGATACATTTTTAAAAATGTGGGAAGTTATGGCTCCATTTACACATCTGTGCACTGTCTGATGTGTAGTTACTTGTCACTGTATTTGTTCTTTCGATTAAATTTTTTTTTCTTCACACTCTCCATTCATCCCAAGTAGTTGGAGCAGATGACTGCTCTACCTCATCTGAGTTCTCCCATTAACTGGGGAATTTGTCCTCTTTATTGTCATTAAGTGCTTGATCAAGGTTTTCTATGACATTGTAAGATCCTGACTTTAACAACAAAAAAACAACTCTTCATTCTTAGGGTTGGATTAAATTAAGGCCAAATAATAAAAGGCAAAGAGCCAGGACAAAAATGAAAAGTAGCTGTTATTCATGCTTAAATCATACATAGAGGAGAAGAACTCATGTTTATTATTAGAAGTTCAAGGTGCAAATGTAGGCCGATGTCAAAAACAGACATAAAGATGGCATTATTGTTTAAGTATAAAATGTCTAAGCACAACTCCTTTACTAGAGAAAAACTAAGACGGTTAAATGTGCACACTGTCTTGTTCCTTTTCCTCTTTCCCTTCTCCGTACATCTTCCTTCTCTCCCACCGCCCACTTCTTTCTTTCTCCCAGTCGGAGCCAGCTTCGAGCGGTAGCTGATGGCAGGGTTACAGTAGGGTTCTTGCCAAAGTGGTGCTGGGCGCGTTGCTGCATAGTAAACACCCAGGACTCCTTCTCTTGACATGACGGGGGTCTCTAATTAAAGAGTGCAACGAGACACCCCTAGCCAGGGCTCTCCCTATCAGCCATACACCCACAATTAAGTCCTCTATGGGATCCAAGGCGCTGCATTATTGATGGAGCAGAACGTTTGATTAGAAACTCTTAACACAGCCCCGGAACAGAACAGCCAGTCCATTGTCATTAAACACCACTTAAACCAAGTCAAAACATAACAGTTGGACATGCTTCTTAAACATCCGGGTTATGATAGAGGGGTGGGGGGGGGTGACCGGATAGAATATCAATGCTCTGTGCAATAGCCTCTGCAAGCATATGTGGAGGGATTTTAGCCATACCGGATAAAAAGGTAAACAATATACCTGCAGGCCAGTTAACAGAGGTTTGCTTGATGACTTGCAGGGAAGAGGAAAATAGTGGATTTCATGTCCAGGAAACACATGTAAGAGATTAAAAAAAAGCAAGTGAACCGCAACAGTGTCAGCGCTCCATATGATGAGTCAGTGAGTGTTTGAAATTATAACAGCCCCTTAACCAGGAAATATGTACTTACATCAAAGCCAGGCTGCTCTAAGTGGGGCTAAACAGTATTACCGGCCTATAGTCAATCAACTGTTGCCTAGTGCGTAGATAATGCATCACTTCATATCAAAAGCCTTGCTAATGAGAACAGGATGATGTATACAATACCAAAACATCCATACAGATGTGTACATGTAACATGTGGATGCGGATATAATAGGGTGTCAAATTAAGGCGTGCAACACGCCAAACAACATGGATGCACATGCTTCAGTTTGAACATTTTACCCTAGAATAAACTGCAGTGTTACACAGTGCAGGAGGATTGCGTTTGCTGTGTGGGAGTACATTTCTCAAGGAGGCTTTCAAACTCATTTTTTGCTCTGTGTACGTACTTGTGCACCCATGTGTATGTGTGTAGGAGAGTGAAAGGAGTAACACATATTCAGCTGCTTCGCCTCTGCAATAGGCCTAATTAATACACACTCAAGAGTTGATAACATTGTGGCTGAAAGTAGATCTCCTTAAGAGATACTTAATCCAGCTAAAGATTGCACTGCTCCCCTCTCTTCCATGGCATCACAATCAAAGGTATTGGGTGGGTCTCTAGTGGACTCATTAGCAGACTGCTCAGCGGTAGGGGTCTCGACTAAGTTGCAGTCCCCTCCTCCCGCCCCTCCACCTTCAAACATACGCAGACTTCACTCTCCCGACATTTTATGCCACTAGCTGACCTGAGCAATCAAAAGTGTGAGTATTATGATGACATGCATTAAGCATCACTGATGGAAACCCTGCACACTCTCATCAGCTCTGTGATTAATCACCACCTTATCGGCAAACCACAAACCTCCCACTATCTGTGTGTCTACGTGTGTGTGTATATAGTTGAAGTCTCTTCTTACTAGGGCAGGGGTCAGATGTCAGGGACAGGAGTGATCAGTAGATACTCACTAAACATCATCCAGGCTAATGAATGTTCTGGCATCACCTTTACGCAAGTGTTGCCACCTAAATATATCTCTCAGTGCCGAGGAAAACACCTGACCTGACCGGTGGGTACGGTAAAGTGTAAGGTATACAATCAACCTATGGTTAAAAGATAAAGAAGAATGAAATGGTTACCATTAGTATGTTCACTGGAGCAGTTTTATGCTCACTGTAAAAGTCATACATTCTTACCTTCGTCTTGAAGTCATGTGGAAAGCCACTGGAATAATCTGTATATCTATCCTTGTACCTGATCTGAATTCATAATACACCAGGTTAGTAAGTGGGATCAGATTAAAGAGTGCTGAGCCATGTTAAACCATTGCAACACAGGAGCATGCATCATGTCCGTGCATTAATAAAAGGCAACTATGCTATCATTATAAGCACCAGACGTGCCCAAGCTCCACTTCCTGGCCGCTCTAATAGCTAACTGGTCAAGGGTGATTTATCTGATAAACTGCTTTTGTGTTCCACAAGCCTGAGAGATGGTTTAGTTTAGCCTAGTCTGCCATAATGTGCTTTATAAATACAAAAACAAATGGTTGCCTGGGGAGGAGGAAAGATGTAGCTTGTATATTTGTGTTGGGTGGGGTGGGTGTAGGTCAAATTGTATCCTCTTGTGCCTTGGGGGGAGACAGGAAAAGCCTGAGTTATAACTCTTCCATCACCTGCCTTCTGCCTCCCGTGCATTACTCAGGATATAGCGCAAATTGCAGCCGGCATCCATTAGTTCTTTTCAGGGTTAATATTGATGTAGATATCATTCCTATCTGCTGTGTCATTTATTTGAAATACTATGTGCGAGGAGTAGCTCCGGCAGTGAATCAAATCAATTGATAGAGCAGTTAGCCTTGCAGCCTGGGCTGCCTGGGAGCTGCCGAGCGAGCATGAAATATTATGGAGATTGTTCTTTAAAGTGATCTCTTCATCATCATTTGTCTGCAGGCTGGGCGATCCTATCCCCCGCTGCTGCGTTCCTCTTGGGCACCAGCTGTCATAACTAAATCAGCCGGATAATGCAGTCGTGTGCACAGTTCTGCCGCATGCCCCCGCAACACCACCACCCCCTCCTACAACCACTGCCTCCCTCCTCTGCCTCCTTCACCTCCTTGCTGCTGCAGTCACACATGTCAGGGAACATCCAGAGAGTCGCTCATCATCACCGCTGATGGCCCTCCTCTCTGGGGCCTGCTTGTTTATGTCACTTCCTATGTGAGGGGCTGCTAGTTCATGTCACCCTCCGTAGCAGGGGAGGGCACGCCTGCTGTTTTACTTCATGTTTGGCTGCTTGTGACGGGCAGAGAGGTACTGCAGAGCTCAGTGACAGTCCTCCTGGATGTTATGACAGCTAGTTGAGCCGCCCGGCTGCACTATACTGTAAGTGCATATGACGGAGACAGTTTTTATGGCGCTCTTCACAGTCTGTTAGCATGCGGCTGGATGACTGTTTTTACTGCCCATAAATGGAGTGGCGTGCATATTTTCTGAGTCATTAGGAGGACAGTCAGGAGACATACTCAGTGGGAGACGCTCACTACTTAGGTCGGGCCGTTTACCATTGTAAAAACCTCATCGCCGAGCCTCTCAGGGTGATGTAAACTCTTACTTGGAGAGCATTTCCATGTGTCAGTGAGAGATGAGAGGGCATCTTCAGTGACAGGCCCCAAAGGATACAGGGCCACAGAGGAAAAAGCTGCATTATTCAGTGCCAGGACACCCAGATCCGGGAGCCAGACATGCCATCCTGATCTTCATAGCCTACTGATATTACAGTCAACAGTATCTGGGTATGGTAACAGTAAAAAGGTGGCACTATGATTAACGCCACAACTTTTCTAAATTGGGACGCCACATAAATTCACCAATACAACTGAATATATTTATCAAGAATGTAAAAAAAAAAAAAAGTGTAGAATCATTCAAACAAATGTTTATTCTCT
The DNA here is from genome assembly GCA_029814465.1 of Ostorhinchus cyanosoma. Lineage (NCBI taxonomy): Eukaryota > Metazoa > Chordata > Actinopteri > Kurtiformes > Apogonidae > Ostorhinchus > Ostorhinchus cyanosoma. Next base: position 42,739,830 of record JAPTYQ010000018.1, read on the forward strand.
TAAAATAAATTGCTGCAAATTAAACCCTAAGCTGTAATCTGGCTTCACTCCAACATACACATACAATCACCCCACAATCCTTTGACAAAGTAGTATCAAGTCATACATTTATACCAATTATCTACTGAAAAAATGGGCATCTATATTGTTGAGACAATGATGTCAGACTCCAGCAGTTACATTTATATTTTCTAAACAAGTCGCTCTGGGCAGCCTGGCCAAGGCGGTGACATCTGCATGACTCTTAGTCAGACGAACAATGAGGGCTCTTAGCAGAGAACAGAACTGCTATTTGTCACTGTACGTTGATAAAATTCATACAGGGGCATTGTATGAGTCTGGAAATAGATGTTAAATCCATTAATCAAAGCCAGATGGATTATGTGCTCCATGGCTTATGTCCTATTGCTTACACCAAGAGATACAGAGGTTTAAAAGGCCACGGTGTGTGTATTCGAATGAATGTGTGTATTCACATACGCATGCACTTGTGTGTGTCAGTACCCAATGAGTGATGATGACCACTGGCTCACCATATTGATCAGCAGAGCTTGAGAAGGGGTGTGAGATAGATCGCCCCAGACCAAACAAGAACAGCACGAGCATCTCCCCACAGGCTAAAACACGACTGGGGTGAGATAGTTCACGTCTACCTCGGTGCATGCTGAGTGTTTAGGTATTGTGTTTACATATTTAAATGATTAAAAGCTGCATGGAAAAGGGAGGGAAGTTAAGAAAAAACAAAAAAAACAAGAGGCTTAAAAAACAGAAAGGAAGAAAAAGGGATCAAGCAGGGTGCAAAGACTGCCAGGTTAATAAAAATAATGGTTTAAAATACCACTGAGACCACCCATCCTAAAAATGTAAGCTATGCACTCACGCCACTGTAAGATACTGTTGGCATATGTTATGCAGATGTGACCATTGCTGGGACTTAAGTTGAATTATGGCTTCCGAGGGGTTGCCTACTTACAGAAATAAGATGAAAGATGTGCATGCCAGTTTCCTCGATGATTAAATGTAGGGCAAAAGAAAGTAAGCACATGTTAAACAAAAAAAAGTACAAAAAAAGATGCACATGAAGCGCATAAATGTGATATATTTTTGTTACTTCTGGTTTATGTGAACTCTCCTTTTTACTAACTCTTTTTGACTTTGGTTTTTACATAAAGAAAAGCCTTGGAATATATAATAACACATATCAGCTAAATTGGACAACCACTACGTTGCCGCACCAGATTGTGTTGGGTTGATGACTCATAATCCAACACCAGCTGGATGCCATCTTTGCCCAGTTCCTCGGCTCTGATTGGACAGGTAGATACAAATGCGTGTTGCGTCTCTACTTAATTTTCCACAGATTCAGCAGAAAGTATTTTATAGTGCATTTTTTTGTCTCACCAAACCAAACAATGTGTGTGCGCTCCATACCGTCATACACATGGCTCTGGTTTGGCTGAGCACTTCCCTCCTTCTTCCTGTGGTTATTAATTATACAGATATTGTTCTGGCACACAGTGCAATAGGGCTGCTAGATAGCTTTGGAAGTTCGTCTAAAGTCAGACTCTGAAGTTTAATTTCAGAGTTGGACTTTAATGCCTCTCGGCTTGGTCCAAGTGGTGCTCTGTTCTGTCTCTGTCGACGGTGTGGTGCTGGGACATGCAGGGCTCTGCCAGTGGGGTGAACGGCCGGCGGAGGACTGCCTCCCATGGCTCCCCGGGGGCAGATCTACGCTACAGACTACACAGTGGGTTGCTGTGCACCCTGAGCCAGTGTAAACAACAACACCGTTCCCCCTCTTCTACTATGAATCCAACTGAACTTATATGACCCATGTCTGAGTCCACACCCATACTTTGTACGCCCCTCAAACCCTTTTAATGACACACCTACGAAGTAGTGTTCAGCCTGGAGCGAGCTTCCTCTCTCCTCCTCCTACCACTGACTTCATTCATGAAAACCCCTCCTCTCTATGGCCCATTGCTCTCTGTGTGTCACAGTGTGCAGCTGTTTCATTTTAGGAACCGGGGACTCCAGAAGTTTGCCTCGCAGCCACCAGACTGCTCTCGAGCCAATACGAAACCACAGCCAATACTTGTCCGAAGTGCTCTGGCAAAGTTAAATATAGAGCCCCTTAGTTGTTGTAAGAGATTTAATAAATTCCTCCTTCAAAGTTTGCATAATGCTCTTTGGTTTAAAAGACCAAAGTCCCATAGCTTGTTATTTCCCAGGCCTATTTGTTGATCTCTCATTGCTGGAATATAGCATTTCAGTAATGGTCTGCTGCAAACCAGCTGATGTGTTTAATAAACTTTACTGTGCCTCAGTCTGGGAGCTACCTCCCACTTAGTTACAGACACTGTAGAAGGCAGTGAGCGAAAGCAGCGCTCAACGATTCATTAATACCGTCTTAATATGTGATTCAGCAATTAAATACGCAATACATATAAATCACTTATAATAACCTTTTAGTCAGAGCTTATGTTTATTCTAAAAAAAACAAAAGACAGAGTTCGGTCCTGAAATGGAACTTAAGATCAACTGTCATGAAAACTTAAGCACATTAAACTTTGTAAATAAAAAGTTCATTCATTCATTCATTCGTTTCAAGCGAGAAAGCATTTACACCACAAATGACCTGCGTACAACGAAAACAATCAACAGAATACATGCAGCTACAATACTTCAAATACATTCATTTATGCTCGAAAAGGAGTGGAAATTACAGCATTTATTTAATCCCGCCCTCATTTCTCATCAATAACTTAACATAGTTTCAAGTTCTCACTCCTGTCTTTAAACTTTAAACCAGGACAATGAGCCTGAACCAAAGTATAATAAAGTCACTCACTGTATTTACATTATTTAACCAAAATATGTGGGAAAAATAGCATCAAAGTACATTCAATGTTAAATTACATTATATTAATAATTACATACCAGCAGTGGTAAGAACAAAAGGTAAAAGACAACAAAATATCAACTTAGTGAGGAACAACACGCACACATCAATACTGTCAGACAGAATATTGATGGAACATCAGTATTAAGACCCTGTATCTTTATCCTGGATCAGACCATATGTTTATGAAGCAGTTTCAATCTGTGGATATTTTGACATTGCTTGTGTTGAAGTTAAAACATGGTTACTAAATAATAGTAGTCATAATTACCGTATAATATTATATTTGCACAAAAACCCACTTACACAAGTACTGGAACACAGATTTATTTAAACTGACAATACTTTGCTCATAAATAAATCCATTCTTGTTCTGTAGAATGTTCATTATGTCTCTAACAGTATTCACATGCCGTCTGTTCTGCTTTTCATATTTTATGAAGAGTCGCTACAGTAAAGTTATTTAACAGAAGAGCCTAATTGATCCAAAATGTGGCTGCACAGTCATTTACTGGTTGCCGTGCCAGTTCATGTGGTAAACAGGAAAAACATTTTTGTTGTTTAGAGCAAACATTTGCAACACTTTACTAACACTGGCAGAGTTTTCTTGCAAAAGTTTTTTTTTTTAGAAGTTGCAAAATGCATTATTTGGGATTACTTCTGCAATTTTAAGCACGAGAAGTTAAATATATGGATAGAAGTCAGTCTTATTATTATTTATTTTTTCACCCTTCCAGATATGAGTCCCTGAATATTTACAGCAAAACTCACCCACAACCTGTAACCGCTGCCACATCTACAGACAAAGCAGATATCAGTAATAGTAAGCAGACTGTCAGAGTCCTTCCCCAACATGCGGCCCAGCTGCAGGCCGGCCTGGCAGTGTGCACACCTTCAGACAGAGGGGGCTCTGTGGCGGAGCTCCGTGTCACACCATCAGAATGTGTGGCAGTGTGCTGTGGGTCCTGAGAACTGAGCCTGCAGCCCCGTATTATCAGCACGGGTGATAACGGTATGGAAACACTGAGGCCAGCAGGAAAGACATGCAGGGATCCTTCCCAGACCTGGCCACTGTTCCCTGTTCACTGCCAATGACCGTCCACACCACTGACTTTACTAAATCTCTTGCCAGGCTGTTAGCACAGAAACTGGTCCGTGAATGCAGGTTAAGTAGAGTCTGTGGGGGAGATCTGAAAGTCTATTAAAAAACAACACGAACGAGGACGCACCAAGATAACGACAAAACAGAAAACGCCACAAAGACATTCTACTGGGCGTCCGTTTCAGAAAAAAACGAAAGCAGTGGAAGCTGAAGGAAAATACACGCTTATATAGTGTTCTTTGAAAGTAACAAATATGCCAAAATTTTAGAGAATAATAATTATACGGTCAAAAAAATAACAGAAAATCCATGTAGATATTTTTTGACAGAGTAATCGATAGTTCGTTTGTTTTTGTTTTAATATTTCGTTCAGGAAAGATGCACTTCTCATCCATCATTTTGTGACGAAAACTGACATATTTCTCTTGCATAGTCATGTTGTTTTGATGTGTTTTTTTTTTTAATCAAATGTGAATTAATACATAATTTCACTCATTATAGAGAATAACTTTATCTCAATGTACCTCCACATGTTGTACACACACAATGCATTTTATAATGTATTTCCTTACAGATTTCAGAGTACATGTCCTTGAATGTAATTTATAATATATTCTACAAGATTTCTCAAATGGTCAACCTTGCCTTACAGTATTATTATTATTATTATTATTATTACAATGTTAGTTATAATGATCATACATTCATTTCTGACTTAAAAAAAAAAGTTAAGACAACAAAAAATCTGGAAAAAAAAAACGCAGCTTCTACAGACCAGAGTCTGGTACTTAACACGACCTTCTTCTACACTTATTTATGTTTTGAGCTGTTTTGTTCAGACAGAATGAAATTTACATCAGGTTTCATTCACCACATGTCGAATGTTTATTATTGTTTTGGCGACTTTTTGTCATGTGAACAGAACTTATAAAATATAAACTTTTGTCTGTAGAGGCCATTTACTTCTGTTTTTGTTGTGTGTGTGTGTGTGTGTGTGTGTGTGTGTGTGTGTGTGTGTGTGTGTGTGTGTGTGTGTGTGTGTGTGTGTTTTGAGCACATGTTTCCTGTATTTTCTTGTTACTTAAGACAAAAGACCAGTAAACAAATATGACCTAAATGCTATTTGCGACACTGCAAGAACAACAAACCTAAAGGTGGCCTAAAGTAACATAAGGAATTAACGTGATTTTCACCTAAAACTGATAAAGATGAAGATAAAATAATAAAAACATTAAACTATTGTTCCTTTGTAGAATATTTTCTGAAGTGTGTTTTGTTTTCACTTTTTCAGAATCTCTTCACACGTCACGAAATCGGTAAAAACACAACAAAAAACAACAAAAGCGACATTTTACGTTTCAGTCTGTGATATTGAACCGACATTGAACGCAATTCTGTATTTTCATATGTCGCTATAGACATTAATGCATACTTTACTACAGTATGGTGCAGATATTGTATGTTTTTGGTTTTTTTTTGCATTTTATGGGAAATCAGCGACTTTTACTTTTCAAGACAAATAAGGCAAACAGTGATTTTAAGAATAAATCCACCTTTTAAAACTCAAACTATACACGGTTAGTCATATTTTGTTTCTAAATATGTAATCCTGTTACATGTGCCTTACACTGTGCACATATGACGCTACTTCCATACATAAACACATAGCGGGAGCAGCCATGTGAACACTGGGCTGTAATTAATACCATGTACAGTTTCAACAACCCAAACCCCCCGCCCCCCCGCCCCTC
>JAPTYQ010000018.1:42787608-42799212 GCA_029814465.1 Ostorhinchus cyanosoma
ATGTCCAATTTTATTGTTGGGGCCAAAACTGCACGTAACATTTCACCTCTACCCTTTTCATGACAGAGATTTTTTTTTACTCCTTTATGAATATGCATTTAAATTATGTCTTAAAATAGTAAATCTAATACGAACCTAATATAAAGACAGTAAATGTAATATTAACATCATACTAAATACACTTTTTCTTTTTGAGACAGTGAGGAACTACATTTAAAACTGAGCGTTTTTCTAAATCACTCGTTCAAAAAGGACTAGTATTATTTCATATAAACTACACATAATTCTCTCTAGTTTTGTAAATTATTTACTGCAGTGACCGGGACCATTAGAGAGTTTTTCGCTGAATCTGGTTTAAATAACTACAGATATAGATGTATCAAAGTTGATGTTAAATTCTGTGGACTAATAATAAGCAGTCTTGAATTTCTACGCAATTATCATATTAGTTGTGTGATTCAGCCTTTCCACCAAGGCAATTTTTCTGAGAACAAAACCTTTAATTAATTATAAAACATTCCCACCTCTTTATGCCAGTGCATTGACACACCACATAAAACTGAAAAAGCAGCTCTGGGGCTATTTCTTTTTACTGTCATGCTTAAGTAAAAACTCGATGGAAACCAAAAGATTTGTGGATGTTACAACATTTACCTTGAGGTTTCCTTTGGTGGTGAAAGCCCGCCCACAGATGCTGCAGGCAAAGGGCTTCTCCCCAGTGTGGGTTCTTTCGTGAATCTGCAGAGCACTGGAGGAGGAGAAACACTTTCCACAGGTGTTGCAGAAATGCTGCTTGGGGGTCCTACGTGGAGGAGCTGCAGAAAGGACTGGGGAGGTGGAGGCTGATGACGTGATCATGCTCGGGGTCATGTCCTTGTTCTCTGTGTGGAGGCTGTGGAGGAAGCCGTTAACCTCGGGTTTGTTAAGAGATCCTACAGAGAGGAGAGAAGGGGTCGGGCTGGAGGAGAGGCTGGTGTTTGACGGCTCAAAGAGCTGTGAGGGCAGATCTCTCATTTGATGGGTGAGCATGTGCTGCTTGAGGTTGCCCTTAGTGGAGAAACCCCGGTTACAAGCCGTGCAAATAAATGGTCGTTCTTTGGTATGGCTTCGGTAGTGAATGTCCAAGGCACTCTGACAAGCAAAGGTCTTCCCACAGATGTCACAGGATGTGTTCTTGATGGCGTTACGTTCACGGAAGGGGAACATCATGCCCAGAGCATCTTTTGATGGATTGACAGATGTCAGGTCAAGGGCTCCGATGTTGGAGGGTTGAGAGTGTAAGAGGCTTGCACTCGTGTGCTCCATGGATAAGGCCCTCTGATGCCTTTCTTCAAGGCTGGGGGATTTACGTGGCTGTAGCTGCATGTTAGTGGGGGATGGCGCCTGCATGGAGGAGGTAGATTCTGACACAGCTGGACTCCCGGCGCTTTGGCTTTCAACATCCCCTCCTAGAGATGAGGAGTCATTGGTGAGGCAATCCCCCTCCACTAACCCATTTGCAGCAGTCTTCATTTGGCTGACTTGTAGCTCCTCGGCTTCATGCTGTATATGCCGTTGACTGTTTTTTTCTTGCCCCTCCTGGCCAGCCACTTCAAGGGGAGCTGGGGAGTTACACAGACTGTCATGTGAGGCATCAGCTGACCTCGGTGTGTCTGGCACACTGCTATCTGGGCCCTCCTCCATTCCTTCAGTGTTGTCATCAGAGAAGTTGTCCAGATCGTCAAAGTTTCTCTCCTCAAACGAGCCAGTGTCAGAGGCCATGGACTCTGGGTAACTTTCTGGCAGTGGGGTGTTAGGGATCTGGCCGCCCATGTGCATGCGAATATGTTGTTGCAAAACTACAGCATTTGTGAATTTCTTCTGACAGATAGGGCAGGAGTGCTGCACTCTAAGAGGAGGCATGGCCCTATGGACGCTGTAGTGGGTCTTAAGATTTCCCTTGGTGGTAAATGCTCTTCCACAGATTTTACACTTGAAGGGCCTCTCCCCTGTGTGAGTGCGATAGTGCATTTTCAGAGCACTTTGGCAACTCAGCACCCGATGGCAGATGACACATTCATTTGGGTCTGTCACCTTCCTGTCAATGTTTTCCACAAGCTGCTGTAGCTTAGAGGTCTCTGACCCCTGGAGAGGATCCAGGATGCCTCCAAAGGGAAACTTAGCCTTGAACTGGTCAGACATCAGAGGCATGAGTGGGTTGGTCATCATGGGTGGGCTGTTAGATGTTGTGTATTCAGCAGTGCTCTCGGAGGCAGAACTTACATTTGTCGTGAAGCCTGAGGAATGGCTGCCTTCTTCACTTTTCCTGTTTGAGGTAGGCAGAGTTGCACCTTCACCCTCTTCAGACGCCCCGTCATTATTTTTTGCTGAAGGCTCGGCGGCACCTAAGTCACTCTTTGCAGTAACAGAAGGGCTCATTATGGCTATGGAATGATCTTCTTTTTTAATGAAATGTGGCAGGCTCGGCATAGTTGGTGGAAGCAGCATGCCGACTGAGGAAGTCAGAGTGGGCAAAACAGGTTTGCTGTCCAGCCAGCTGGTAACAGGTTTCTCAGGGGGCATGGACATGCCATACGGGATACCCGTGCTTGTTGGTATGTTATCTAAATGTTCAGGAACAGGGTAGGGGTTCATTTGGATGTGTGGGTATTTTTCTTTATGACGCTGGAAATGCACCTTCAGGTTTCCACGAGTAGAGAACCTGTTGCCACAGATATTACACTTGTACGGTCTCTCACCAGTATGAGAGCGCAGGTGGATCTGCAAGGCACTGTCGCTGCCAAACACCTTGCCGCAAAACCTGCATTTATGCTTGAAGAAAGCCTCATCGGAGCTGCTCTTGTGTTCAAATGAATTGACGTTTGGTGGTTTGCCTTTTCTCTGCTGGGTCAAAGCTGCTAAGGAGTTGAGGTCCTCTACAGTAGTGCCAACACTGGGGAGAGAGCTGGAGAACATAGGGTTTCCAGGTGGGGGCTGAGGTAGAAGGGGATTCACTGCAGAGCTTAACAAACTACCTATTCCAAACGATGGTGTGGATGACTTAGCTAGTGAGGAGTTGCTGAGCTGAGGGTGGAGGCTACTGATATGACTGGGCCTCTTGTCAGAGGACTGGGCACTGCCTGTTGATGGTCCCAGTGTGCTAATGCTCTGAGATGTCTCACTGCTGCTTGAATTGGACTGAGGTAGCTGTGCCGCTGCAGCCAGCTGCTTTAGGCTGCTAATACTGGCTGACTGACTGGCCAGATTCTGCGCTAGGCCTGCGGCTGCAGCCAGCTGTTGGGAGAGATGGGAACTGAGTGTGGTCAGTGGGCTGGCAGCCGGCCCCACTGTGCCTGGAGCAGAGGTGGGGGGCACCTGCATTTCTGGGGATTGCGAGGCCAACAGCAGTATCTGATGGCGAATCTGCTCAATAAGCTGGAGCTGGTGTATCTGTTGCTGCTGTAGAGCTAGGAGCTGCTCCATCAGGGCTGGCACTGCCACCCTCGGGCCTCCACTTCCACGGGTCTCTTGAGAGAACTGGGCTACAGCCACTTTGGTGCTCTGCAGATTTTCAATTATAACATTGCTGTTGATCATGGAGAAGTTCCCCAATTCAGTCAGGTTACTGAGCTGAGGTAGAGGGGCAGAGATAGGTGAAGTACCTACTGCGGGGCCAGGCGGACCCCTGCTGCTGACAGTGTGGATGGGGCTTCCGCTCTCTGTGTGACTGCCCTCCTCTTCATGCCCACTGCTCATTCCAGAAACATCCACATCCATGGATTCGTCTTTTTCAAGGGTGTTAGACTCCAAAAGGTCACTGGACTCTGTTTGATCAGTGTTGTTAGCTGTGTCATTCATCTGGTCATCAGGATTATGAGGAGGAGACCCAGGTGAGAAAGTTCCAGTGGGGGAGGCAGGGTTTTCATTAACTATCAGAACTAACTGATTCTTAGTGCAATTCTTCTGGTGTTCCTCAAGGTCTGATAGTTCAAAGAACTCAGCACAACATCTGTTACAGACATGGGCGTCTGATTCCTTGAGGGGGGGATCCTCCGAGCAAAGTTCTGTGTCCCCTGAAAAAGAGGAAACAGAGGATTAGTGATTAGAAATGTTTTGCAGCTGAAGAAGCAGCTTTATCTCCTCAAATTCCATTGTTGTTAATCTTAAGTTAATCAGTTTTACACTTATCCCCTTGATGTGTTCACAAAAACAACGATCGAAAAGCAACAATAAGCCAGCAGAAATGAGAAAAGGCCCTTTTCAATGCCCCGGCCTCTGAAACACGATAAGAAGGGATGCAAAATCAATGGGAACTACTCAAATATTGCTTAAAAGTGATCTTTGAAGATGTACATCTGGGTTTCATCAACCTAACCAAAGGTAATCATTTTCTCCAGATAATCCATCAAAATATAGAATAGAGTGAAGTGAGGACACTAGGTCTTAATGAAATTTCATAGAAAGGCATTGATTTCCTATATTTCATGCCCTTCAAAGTCTACTTGTCCACTCTGCACAAATCAAGCATTTGAAAGACTTATTAGACTTTCAATTTGCTGTCAACTTTGCTCATTTTCAGCCAACTATGGACATCTTGGACAGGTTATCTATGTCACTAAACTAATTTGTATCCACTCAAGCTGCAATCACAGCGAGACAACAACAGAGCCTGTGGCATACAGACTGAACACTGCACACAAACTGAAAAAACTAAAAAAAAAAAAAACTAAAACTAAACAAAACAAAACAAGCAAATTATTTAAGCCTATGTATGATATGAAATTATTTTTAATTTTCTAAATATTTTTCATCTATTGGAATGAATAATTCAAAATACTACGGGAGAGGCGCTAATGAGTACATTCTCTTAGGACAGAAAAGCGATGGAAAACAACACTATAGAACCCACTATTTACAATAACTTGCCTACAGAATTAAGCAGCACATCAGAATACATGCATCACAAACTTGCCAGAACTGAGAAACAGGACACGCCAGCTCTAAGTGTACACAATAAAACCAGAAACTTCTGTTGTCACTGAGAAGAAATGCAAAAGTAATGATCCACTTTCAAATGGATACAAACAGTTTTGGAATTTTCCATGTTGAGAAACTTGACGAGTCAGAAAGTGAAAAGGCAAAATGACACCCTGCCCCCAGAACCACTTCTGTGTTCCAGACTTTTCCTTATTCTTTCCCCTCTTTGTCACACTGAAATCTTGCTGTTTAACATACAAGTTGATTTACAAATTGCATTTCTCTATGAATCCCTTTCATTGTGGCTCTGGCCCCTCCACACTTTCATCAGGGCCAAGAATTCATTTGCAAATGAAACCCAGAGAAGTGCAGCCCTGCCCCACAGAGAGACAGGATGCCTTCCCATTGTTCGCGCAGCATGGGAGCGGCGGGGATCGTCGGCACAGCCTGGCCCTGCTCATCTCAGTCGACTCAAAGCAGATCCTGTTTAATTCAGGGATTATCTCCCTCAATGTTTCTCTGCTCAGAGACATCAGATAACGCAAAGTTGCCATGACAGTAAACCCTGGCCCTCACACCACCAAACCATGCAAACAGGGAAGACTCAACTTTAATGATAACTTTTCATGTTAAATCCCCCTTTCACACCCGCCAACCTACACCCCAAGCCTTAATTTTAGAAAAAAAAAAAAAAGAAGTGTTGGAATCATAGGATGAGAAATACGGATGAGGATTAAATACACACCTATTCTCTTTTCTCATGGCTGACTGTACTTAAAACAGTGGGATTAAAATACGGTTGTAGAAAAGTAAAATGAAAAAGAAGCTAAATAAAAAGGATAATAAACTGTTGTTTAACAAACATCTGAAGAAAACACACTTAATAAGAATATGTGTGTCTGTGTGTGTGTACATGTGCGTTCATGCTCAAATCTTAGAGCATAGAAAATACACACTGCACACACGATTTAAAAAGCAGTGCACATAATTAAATAAATTCACTGTTTCATTCATACAGTTACTTCAAAAAAGGCCTCAAGTGTTTAGTGCATTTAAACTATTTCTGAACAAATAGGAATATTTTTATGCAGCACATATTTTAATAAACATAACAATCTGAACTTTTTTCAAAAATAAATATTTTCATTTTCAGTACAAAAAGGACTCTAGTATCACTGTGAAACTACGTATCTTAGAACTTATTTCCTAATTACTTTGTACATTTCAACAATATTAATTAGACACCCAACGCATATTCATGCAATGCACTGAGCAGCCTCCTTTTCTTTATCTCTGCGTTAAGTGTAAAGTGCAAGGATACAAAAAAGTAAGAACACGTTCTATCTTTTACAGTTCAAGATATAGAAATGATGGAGAGTAAGTTCCACCGTTAGCCTAAATGCTTTAACTGCTTCAGCTTCGCTTTGTAAAAACCGTGCAGTGCTTTTTTCTTTACTTGACAATAAAAACAATTAAACTTTATCAATACATGTCAACAGAAACCACTGTCCACAGAAGTAACAAACAGCGCAGGTGCTAACAGTAGGCTTAATTCCCAAAATAGACAGGATTATCTGCGAATTAAAATAAAGTTAAGTCAAGCTGCTATGAAGATGGAGTTTCAAACTTCCACAGAATCTTTACTAAAAGCCCGATGTAAGCAGTGCCCTGGACTAAAGGGCGTCAGAGAGAGACAAAGAGCAGAGGACAGAGCCTGAAGAGACTGACCAAAGTCTGAATATGAGAGACAAGAAAGCAAGGATTAGTAGAAAAAAAAAAGTTGACAAGAGCTTCGAGAGATCCTACATTATTTTTTTGCAGGGGGCCTCTGTGAGCCTCTTGACACTTGTAACTTCAGGAGAGTTTCGGCTCACATCGTCTCCAGCCCTCAGGACTCATCCAACTGAACACTAGATGGGTTCCACTAAAGCTGCCGTGGTCCAGGACAAGACTCAAATCTCAGAAGTTCTGCCCTGGTGACATACTAAAAGCTTAAGGGGAGGGAAGAAAGGGAAAAAAAGCAAGTCCTTCAGGCTACACCTAGACTTACACCATATAAACACTGGCAAAATGACAGGCTCTCTATGTTTGCAGGGAACAACAGTGCAAAGGGGGCTGCCCAGCCAATCTCCCCTCTAGGGGGGCCACTCTGATAGGGTGAAAGGGGACGGCCACATCATTGATAAGGCCTTACACACACTCGCACGCTTAAATAAAACGCTGAGGCCTTGCTGAGCCGCCTGCAGCTCCGATCAGCAGGGTCAATGGCGAGGCAGAGAGGAACACACTGGGCCCTGAACTCTCATCACCTCCACACAGAGGGACACTGGCAAAGGTTAAAACAGCTCAACATCCCACCCTCTGTGACTCTCGCTCCGACCTCCCAGTAACTGTGGCCCTCGGCATCACTGATATTCAGCCACATTTACAATGACTTTCTGTTTTCACTTCCGGCCACTACAGCTCTCCAAAAGACACACAGCACACTTGCCATGAGCCCAAAACCTAGACACAACATGTCCTTATCTTTATAATTACACACACAAGACACTGGCAAACATTTTAATAAGATGCATAGTATTGGGAATCTTGTGTTTTGCAAGCTGCAAGGGTTTGTGACAAAATTAACTCTTCATTAAATGAATTACATTTAGAGAAAAATGCAGAAAAAATTGCACTCAGAGAACTGGGTTTTGCATTAATCACCAAGTTCCTAAAATCATGTGAAATTGGCTGCAAATATCTTTTCTGTGCATAGTTTTGTCCTGAGAGAAACAACTCTTTATTTTCAATGACCTGCACATGCTCTGCAGGAATTACTAAAAACAATGTGGAATCAAAAATATTTACTTTGCTGGTTGCACATTTTTAGGCCTTATATAAAAGGTAAAAAGCTCGGATTATTTAGTTAATAATTAATTTCTAAATTGCACGAGCTTATGTTATTTATGACGTATTATTTATGGAAAAAACATTTAGGTAAAATTGCAAATTAAAAATATAAACGTAAAAGAAAATCTGATAATGCAGAGCAGAGCTCAGACGAAGCTCCAATAAATTAGGAATAAAAAAAATTCCTGAAATTGCAGAAAAATACTATTTTCTTGGAACGACGAAAAAAAGGGTCAGTCAACAAATACACGCAACAACGCAAACTGTGTATTACGAAATTCAAATATTATGAATCTAAAACTGCACTGATCTTTCTGAGGTGTATATTTTTTTAGTATTTTCAGCTCACAGTTAATAGAACTTAACTGACATTTTCTGGCCTTAAAGTCGGTGTAAGTTCTGTACACATCCCTGGATTTCCACTCATGAATGCTACTTTGTATAAAGCGATTTTACATTTTAGGCAGATCAACACGGTCCACTATAGTTCACACTGCGAACCATCTCATTTTTTAGATTTTTTTCACAGAAGGCCGTGAAATTTTAAAAAATAATCCAATTGTCATTTTTGAGCCTTTTCTGCTTCGAGTTCAAGTTGCAACAGTTTCTGAAATAAATCAACCTCGAGGACGAGTTTAAGTATCAGACTGAGAAAGAGTGAAGATGACTTGAATGTTGACTCAAAAACTATAAATAAGGAGTAAACACGTGGATTATTTTCAGGTTCTGGAGAAGGTGAGTGTCCATGTGCGCTCTTCAGTGCAGTTTGGTCCTTTCAACTAACTTCTAGGAATGAAAAACACTAGTGTGTAAAAAAAAAAAAAAAAAAAAAAAAAAAAAAAAGCCAACCACGTACTGAAAGTGATTTTCCTAAACGAGGGGAAAGCGCTGCAGGACTTTTTAGAGCGCAGGACTGAGACACGCTGAGGGGGAATGTGCGTGTCCGGGACCGGGGAAAAGTTAAAGAGTGCCGTGAGGAGCGACAGGGTGGTCCATCCACACGCACCAGGAACGACCGCTGATCGCAGGGAAACCTCCGAGAGGACGGAAAACGGAGCCGACTGCTTATTATCTGACACTTTTAGCCTCTAAAAATACACTTTCAACTCAAGTAGAGTTGAAGAAAGTTGTAAAACTTTTGACACAATCGCACGGCATATGCGTAAAGATAAACGCACCGTATAATGGCCGCGTTATACTAAAAAGGTGCAGATCCTTTATTTCTCTTTTATTTCAGTCAGTTCAGCTGGAAAAATTAAAATTAAACTCACGGCTGATTCAAGTACAAAAGAAAAGTAGTAAATTCTCCTTTTGATTCAAATTACCTCTAAGGAGTAAAATCCTAAAAGTGAAGTTTGGTGTAAAGTGTTAGACTGGGTTACACACTCCCAGCTCTGCCTGAAGAAACCAAACACAAACTAAAAGTAGAAAACCCGATCCAAAGTACTGAGATTCAGACACGGAGCAGAGAGTCGGAAAAACAGCCAAAAAGTGTGAGAAATTGGCGGCTCCAGGATAAAGGTGAGCGGACTTACCATTGTGCTCCGATAAAGGCAGATGAGGGTCGGATTGGAAGTGTTGCGGCTTCGCTTGTTTCCTCCGCGACATGCTGGCTGGCACATCAGCAGGCAAAGAATAAAAAAATGACTACAAAACCCTCTCAAAAATTACGTAAATCGAGCCCATCCACCGCGCATGTGCCCCGTTATGATTATCAATAATGCTCTGCGATTAATCATACGGGGGGGGCTTCTTTGAAAGGCGATTGGCACCTCGCCAGCCCCCCTCCTATTCAAATGAAGTCTCTTTAATCAATTAGCTCCTGATTTGCTGGGGACTCTTGTCTCTCTCTCAGCTCCCACCCAATGAGTTGATCCGTATGGGGAAGAAAGGCTGGGTTTTCCAAACTCCCTTTAGATACGGTTTAACCCCTTCTGTTAGCCAAGTCAAAGCTTATCTTGACTACTACAGGGGAATGTCAGCGTCTGGAGTCCATGATGCGACAGTATCTCTCAATCTTTCACATTGATCAAGCACCGATCAGTGTTTGTTTTTGTTGTTTTTTGTTTGTTTTTTCCTCCTCCTCTTCTTCCCTCCTGTAGATGTGGAGACACAGGACGCTCAAATCTCCGCGATCGCCGACCAACTTTCTTGTCTTTCCAACTTGCTCTCCCGTCCTCCGCTCTTGCATTTAAGATCGTTGTAATTCAGCTCTTGTTGTGCGTCTCACCGACACTCACTCTTTTCTCAGAGTTTCAAGTGAGTCTCCCGGTAAAACAAAAAACAAAACAAAAAACAAAAACACAACAAAAAACAGAAAAAAATACGCACGTCGCGCGATCATGTTCCGTGCGTAAATGGCACCGGCGCGCGTCCCCAAAGTCCACAGTCTGATCCAACGTCCCAATCAGTTTTATTTGATTATTATTAGTAGAAAAGGGGGGTTACTAACTAACACGTTTTCATCACACACTGCATTCCGCGAATAAACAAACTTTGAGGGCCCGTGCAGCACTGGGACAAATCTGGAGCCCGGCCCACCGACGATCTGATTGGTCACAGGGCTATTCAGTCATATTGCCATTCACCTCCACCTCCTCCTCCTCCTCCTCCCTCCTCCCCCCACCCTCCTTCTCCCTCTCTCTCCATCTCTCTCTCTCTCTCTCTCTTTTTCTGATAGCTCACACCATCCAAACGCTATGTGCGCACCGGAATGATCAGTGGTAAAGACAGCAGACAGATCCGAAGAGCGATAAAGAAACGCTTCTCATTTCCTCCCATAAACATGTACTATTTAATTTGTCAAATCCATGCGTAAAGTCCATATGATATGGACTCATCAACATTTCGATACCGTTTAAGTCTTTTTTTTTCTTCTCTTTTAATAACTTGTCGACCTCCAGAGCTGTTTTTTTTTTAACTGGAAAGTCAGAATGAATGACTTTAACTTATCGTCAGTAAAAGTTGGATGTTTTGATGAGATTTGAATATTATGTCAATTTTCACTAGTGTTTTTTTTTTTTTAAAGGCATAGATAATTCAGTAATATAAAGCTTGCTGTGACTGTAAAGGGAAGAAAAATGTGGCTTAATCAACCTAGAAATAATTTAAATAGCATCATCATCATCATTATTATTATTATTATTATTATTATTATTATTATTATCGTCCTAAATAATGCACTAACAGGATGCGCCTTCAGTAGAGATGTTTTAAGAGGACAAGAGGTCCCACAGGAGCTTCATCCCAGCGCTGAGTCGAGTAGATTTATTACGTGAAAAAGATAAACGAAGCTTTCAGTCGAGCTGATTTTGAGAAATGAAGATAATAATGTTACTATAGGTGATGCCTCGGATGCCATTATTTTTCACTGAATATTTAAAGAGCAGCTGCAGGCTAGATGGATCTGGTCCTCTCTTGTGTCAGCTATCTTTTAGTTTCGACTAGCCTTACTATTTACTTATTCATGAAAAAAAAGGGAAGAGCAGGGAGGAAATCAAATACTTGTGATGCTTCTGAGTGATCTGCGTTAAATATGCGTTATGTCAAATAATTAAATAAATCCATATATATATTTTTTTAAAATTAACATATATTTGTAGGTATTGATGTCTTTAAAAAAAAAAAAAAAACAACTAATAATGTTACCAAATCGAAATGCAAACCGCAAAGTAAGAAAATCAAACAGCAAATTATCATTAATAGGGGGTTGGTGGTGGTAGTGGTGGTGGTGGGGGGGGGGGGCCGTGTATGTGC
>JAPTYQ010000018.1:42884592-42899395 GCA_029814465.1 Ostorhinchus cyanosoma
TACTGACAAAAACAGTGCTTTTATTCATTCCATGTTTTCTTTTCTGTCTGTTTTAGTCACATGATACAAACAGGAGTCAGTACTTAATTGCAAAACCATTGTTTTTGATAACTTTTGATGGTTTCATAATTTTTTCTTCAACTGTACATCATACATTTTGATACCGTATGGTGTTAAGAATAATTCCAAACGATTACTTAGACAAATGTCACAGGATTGATTGGAGTAAATTCTTCCTGGTAATGCTGACCAGATTAAGTGCATTTCCTAGAAGGTGTGCTGGAACAGATTTGGCGGGATGTGTTTCCTGAGATGATCTGCTCACTCTTCTCCGACGGAGCATTAAAGAGTGAGAAGAACAGTATTATGTCTGGCCTCTCTTCAAACACGCTAAAACAGTCCCATTTTTTCCAGAGCATTTCAATATGCTTTTTCTACTCGGCGTCATTTATCAAATAAAATGAAGTGAAAATGACTGAGGAATTAATGAAAAAAGACTTACTTTCCATTGAGACTATGAATTATTTATAGCTACATTTCAGAGTGATTGAAATTGCAAATTAATCCCATTAACCTCTCTGATGGCAAGAATAAAAGCATATGTCCTGACGAATGTTTGCTGGGCTCAAATTTAGTGCTATTGAGAGCGGCTTTTCCCAGGCAAAGCCCAGCAGACAGATTGTATGCTGTGTCGCACGGAGCTTATATAGATCCTCACAGTCTCTGTCTGAGTCTGTGGAGGAATGACAGAAAGCTCAATGGAGGCGTCTGTCTCCCAGCCCGACACCCTGTCCAGTCCTTTCCCTGTACCTCCGAGCCTGTGATGAATGCACGCAGGCCTCTCTCTCCCCCACATACATCTGACATTATTAACACAATATAAAATGTGATGGAGCGCTCTGCCACGCCACTACCCCCCCCACCCCACCCCACCCCGCTACTAAACCCAGCAAAGCAGAGCTACATTGTGATTTATTCTCACAACCATGAAAAAGTAAGCGTGCCATTAAAATCACAGGTGTTTGGAGGCCACACGACTCGCCGGGCACAATCGATAATGTGACTCTTTTACATGGCTCATTTTGAGGCCGCCGCTGCATCATACACCATTAGCGAGGCCTTGATCTATTGAGGAGCGGACCCTTGTCTGACTCTATAGGTATGGGCGTGCATAGATACAAGCTAACAAGGAGTTTACACATGCATGCACACACTGACGTAGAGCTGTGTTTACGGCGTCTCCACCTGCACTCCCATAATTCAACACAGCTAATGTAGGAGATAATGTACTGTAAATGGCAAGGGCTCTGATTGATACCTGCACTTAGAACAATTACTGGTGTAAAAACTTTAAGAAAAGACAAAAGTTTGCACTACACTGTAGTTACCGTAGGATTACCGACTTGTGCTCAGGAAAGTGATTTGTTAGTGTTTGTTGAGCGTGTTCCCAAGGCTATAAAGTGTGACACCTGCAACAAATAAGGACTAATGCTCTGGTTCCAAATGAATACTTAGCACAACCTGTAAAAGAATGTGCTGCCTCTGCCCTTTCACAACCTAATGTTGTATATTTAAAATCAAATAAAACAAATAAAGTAAACTTTAATCGGTAAATGTAATAATTATCACAATATAAACTTAAACGTAACTGCGATCGTCCTTCGAAAAATGAGATTAACATTTTCAATATGCTTTGTGGACTATGGAAAAATCCAATGTTCTGTTTTCTAGAGTTTAACTTCTATTCACGAACCGGTTCATTTCAAATCCTCCTGAGTCATTCTGGTGCTAGCATAAACATGTTTTTATTTCCATGCTAAACTGATATACTCAGGAAAGGTATGCAAAACATTTCTGAAAAGGAAGACCATTGTTTCTGCAGCAATTCCCTGATAAAATAAAACAGAAGATTATGGGAACACAAGGATGGGGGGAGTGATCCTCCTAAACTTCCTTGTCGCTGAGAATGCATTCTGGATGACAATGACGTTGAGTTGGAAAAACAAAACTGCTATTCAAAGCCTCTGGGGGAAATGCAGACGGACTGTTATCCGAAAGCACGCGCACATCCTAACAGAGTAAATTATTATTTTTATAAATTCATTAATACATGTAATTCCAAAGCTGTCTATTGCAGAAAAAGCCTGTCCTTTTGTTTTCCTCACTCACCTCTTTCTCTTTCACTTTCTCTGTTTTCTTTTTCATTCTCTGTGCAACTGCCATGAAAATGAACTATTAATCTGTTTCCCAAAGGAATTCCTCATGCCACGCAGGCCTGACAGCCGCAATACGATGGTTGTTGTGTGGTCAACAAACAATTTCCCTGGGCTTCACTGCCTTTCAAAGGCACTTTTTCATCCAGCCCTGATCATGTGAAAAATGTCGTTGTCAAAGGTTCTCTGCTTTTCTTCTCACACAAAGATGTCAGATGGAGAGAGTTAGAATTTCCAAACATGTTAATCCGCGTGAGCGTAAACTCAGCCCCTTCCTCCACAGTGCTCGAGAGTTCATTCAGCATGTTGGAAATTTCCTGTGCTTGAGTAACACAAGTGTTCCTTTGAGGTAGGATGCAATATGTCCTTAAACTGAAATACCAGATAATGGAGTTACTCAATTCAATCTAAGAATTCATGCATATTCCTCGAAATGCCCTTGATTTCATAAAACAAAATGACATCTGTTGTGTAAAAATGGAAACCTCTCAGCGTTTATGAAACTTACTGTCAAAACATTTTTAACAGGATCAGACTATTTTAGGTGTGAAGTCAGAAACTTAATGCTTTTGATGATTATTAGGAGTCTGAAATGAATCCAAACTTTAACTGAGGCTCTGTTGTTGTTAAAGCAGTGGTTTAGTCATGCGTGTAAATCGTCTGCATGGGCGGTTCTTCTGCGCTCGGCCACGCCCCAAATGAGACCACCTCTCACCAGGTCGACAGGGGTAAAAGGTGGAACGACTCATTACAGACACGTACTCTCCGCCTCTTCCTGTTTGCGGACCCGACACCCCTCAATCCACCCATCATCCCTTCATCTCACCCTCCTCCTCCTCCTCCTTCACTCCAGCCTCTCATCACAGATCTCTCCTGTCATCACGCACACATCCTCTGTCACACCGCCGTCTGATTGATGAGGCCACTTTTGATAATGGCATCAGGAACCGGGGTGTCTGCCTTGTCATTAGATACTATCGGAGCTGTCTTATTACAGCGGAGGAAGACCCCGGGCAGATGGACAGGTTCCTCGGTGTGCAGATATGGCCGCCGATAATAAAGCTCTCCGACGGTATGCCCTAATATAGCGGGTGGAGTTAATCCATCCATCACAAGTGTCAAAGTTCAAACCACATGAACTTCCTACTGTCAAGCTGACAGCTGCACTTCCTTGTAGGAAGGATGGAAGTTACTGACACTGTCATGGAGCTAATCATTTTTAAGCTTACCTAGCTTTTGTGTTTGTAATCTAACAAGGAAGTGTAAAAGTAGTGCTTTAGCATCTGTATAAAACACAACAAGGACATTTAACATGTGCAGAAATATGACAGGAAGGAATTTATTTACTAGAACTTCTGTATAATTTATATGTGTGTGTGTGTGTGTGTGTGTGTGTGTGTGTGTGTGTGTGTGTGTGCTACTTAAACTCTGACAATTAATTCTATTCTATTCTATTCTATTCTATTCTATTCTATTCTATTCCATTCTGCATATTTACATGTAAATAATGTAAATATGTAAATACCATACCAAATTTCAATTTCATTCTATATTTCACATTGTAAGAATGTTTAATTGTATTTCTCTATCTTCTCAATTTATATTAATAATTATATGAACCCAATATTGTCTTATTTTCTCCTTTATATTTTAACTTGTACTTTTTTTCTTCTCTTTTCTTCCTGTAACTGGTGTACTGATGTAAACTGTGGAATTTCCTCATGGTGGGATCAATAAAATCTTATCTTATCTTATCTTATCTTATCTTATCTTATCTTATCTTATCTTATTCTGACAAAACCAGTCTAATGCTGAAATGCTGGATTAAAACACCACAAAACTTTTTTGATGAAGGTTAAGAATATCAAAACTACAAAAATGAACAAGCATATATGAAACAAAAAAAAAGACTATGCCTAGTAAAATTCTGCAAAAAAAAAAAGTTATGTCATAATTAAATAAAATCTTCAAACATTTTTATTAGACAGTGCATAGCACTTTGAAAACAAACTGTCTTAATGTTTTTTTGTTTTTTTTTTTTTTATTCTATCCAGTTCAGTGCAAAAATTGACCCAAAAAAAGTTGATTTGTTGAATTTCAGTTCACAGCTTTTAATTATTTAAACAAAGTTCTGTTTTTGATGCCAGGGTTTTCATTTCTGGTCTCATGCACTGACATTGGAAAAACAA
The DNA here is from genome assembly GCA_029814465.1 of Ostorhinchus cyanosoma. Classification (NCBI taxonomy): domain Eukaryota; kingdom Metazoa; phylum Chordata; class Actinopteri; order Kurtiformes; family Apogonidae; genus Ostorhinchus; species Ostorhinchus cyanosoma. Next base: position 42,888,995 of record JAPTYQ010000018.1, read on the forward strand.
AAAAACAAAAACAACATATCAATTCTATTGAAAGGGATGCAAACATTTAGCATTTATTTTATCCATATCGGTGCAAAAATGTGTCGTTGTGCTACTTATGGTTGCATATAAATGTTGCATATCATGTGTCATTGTATGAGCTAAAATCTATAATAATAATAATAATAATTTTTATTTCTTTATTTGATCTTTATTTTATCGGGTAAAATCAATTGAGAACAGCTTCTCATTTACAATGATGACCTGGCAAGATGTCCCAAAAATGATAATAATTTATAGTCATGTTTTGATGCAACAAGTCTGCAACAAATCAACTACATGGATACTGACAAATATAATGTTGTTATCCTCATAAAAATATACTTGGCGTTCCAGCTAAATTCATCACCAGAATGAATGAAAAAAATAATTCTTTGTGTTATCTGCGAGGTTTCCATTAATGCAGCACAAAGGTGAGGTAATGATCAAAAGAAAGCAGAGAAAGAGGGGCCCTGCAAGCCAGGATAAGAACCATACAACGCTCACAAAGGCCTGGGCTTGCCAGTTGAAGAATAACTATGGTTTGAATTATGGATAGATCTGAATAGTGTCTCTTCTCTACAGATGGCTGCACACATGAGAATCCCAAGGCCTGTATAATTGTATTGCTAATAAGGACTAAAGCCAATTAGGCATTTAAGTGTGCTGTAATCACTTGGAAGGGAGAGACGAAGAGAGAACCATGGAGGAGATAGAAAATCAGGCCAAAGGACAAATGAATGCCTCCCCTATTTCTCTCCCACACTGACAACCATAATTAGACATAAACTGTATGTATGCTACTGAAAAGTCCCCAGTGGGGAAGCCAACCGTCATGTATTTTCACCACTCCTGCCCTAATTCATTCATTTTGTATTGTCCAGGAGGTCTGTATGACAAGTGAAATGAGGCAAAAGGAGAAAGAGGTGCTAGTCACTGCTGCGTAGCAACCTTTAAACAAAAAAGAAACTGTCGTGTCAAAATAATCTGAAAAAACATAGAAGAGGGTAGAAAGACCAATCACATTAGTCTTATTAAAAAGCTCTGTATACTTCATGGCCACTGTCTTGCACGTAGATGCGTAATTACAACTTCTAATAATATCAAAAAGCTATTTTATCATTTTAGAATTTGCTGATGTAGTTATAAACAGGAAATATCTCAAATTTGGTGCGACTCGTGGGTTTTCTCTGCATCTACCCCTGCATGCCAGTACCATTCATTTTCAGCTCACATTAGAGTTTGTAGACGAGTCCAACAATTATTTCCTCTGATGATGGTATAATGAGCAGCATAAAAATAGGCCATTTTAAATAAATAAACACATTTTTCCCAGAATCCTAAAAGAGGAAAATTACTTTTATATTGTAGCCAACACAAAAGCAAATAAACCAAGGTAATCCAGGAAATTTGACCACTGATGCGTTCGACTGATGCTGAGTTAATAAGTAACTCCTTATTTCACGGCTCGTCCAGTGAGGTCATTTAAAAACACACAAAGAGACTGAAACTGGGAAAAACTTTCTGAATATAGTTTATGGTTAAAATGCAAACTTTTAATAAGTTGCTTCGAACTTTAGTAAATGCTGATCAAGTTTTTTGCTACTAATGAAATGATTAGCTTTGGCACTGATTTGAGTCGTTTCAGAAATCTTGAACGACGACATAAAAGGAACGAAAAAACAAAAACTGTATGACAAAAGTAAATGTACTCTTCTGGATTGCAGCATTACTGTTAATGGGACTGGTGTAACCGTGTACCAACAGTGCAGACGGGCCATAAAATCCTCCAGACAAGCTGTCTGTCACAACATTTGTTTGCCAGATTACATTCCTCTCTGCCACTGAAAGTGGCCGTAAAATGGGTGAAATTCTCTAAGCAGCATTGCTCTGTTCTCTCTAACTGCAATATGTCTGCAGTCAAATATGTTTGGAGGTGGGACTGTCAGCACAATACCGTATACCGAGGCCTTTTTTCATGTTCTGGAACTTTTTAAACTTGAGCCTGCCAGGAGGACAAAAGACTGGGACGTCTATGAGGAGTATCAATACGTTTAAACAGGGGCATGCATTTCTCATAAAGTGGCTCCAAAAGCAGAGCGAGCCAATGGGAGGGGGCTGCTTGATCAACCCATAAAGGGAACCTCAGTTATGAACCAGAGAAAGAAAAGAGGAAGAAAGAATTGGGCAAAGGGGAGAGGAAAAAAAGTGAAAGAAAAGGTCATGAGTGGCAGTTGATTTGAGGAGTTTCTGCGACCCCACAAAGGGCCATGACATCATCAGGTATTGAAGTGAGAGAGGAGGAGAAGGGGTTCTTTAAAAAGCTGGCCGCTTACCGAGGCCGTAATTACATTTGCGCTAAACATGCCCAAGTGCTCCTGTGCTGTGGGGGGAATCATTTTCAGGGGTGGGAGTTGGGAGGCTGAATTAATCAGCTCTGTTTGCTGTAGGGACTCTTTATAACAAAAAAATGTTCTCACCACAAGCTTATGTTCAAAAAACATAATGTTCCCTGCGTCTTCGGGTCTTTGAAACTCACTGAAATCCATTTGTTTCGTTGATTGTTTACATCAATTATTAGAGCAAAACCAGCCAGAAAATCCAAACTGTATGTCACCACGCAAAAAAAAAAAAAAAAAAGTTTCATCCACTCTAACATCACCCCTACCGACCCCTCCAACTCTGAGCCTTTCCATAGTACTGGGAGCATATAAAGCCTTTGCAGTGCATGGTGGGTAGGCATGGCGTGAAGTGTACAAGGAAGGAATGCTATTAAGTAAGTTATGCACATAATGAATCTGAGCAATGCTTGGGAAAACTTCAGCAACATTTATTCCTCTTTCAGTTTAGCCTATTTCTCAGTGAAAAGAACAGGCCAAGTGGTGAATACAGTAAATCACTCTTTAGTTCTGCCAGAGCTGTTTTCACCCAAGACCAGTGCCCCCAAAGACTTCATCTATTTACAACCACATGGTGAGTCCAATCTCGTGTCAAGTTTTTAAATAGGCTCAAAATATACAATGCTCCTACTGTTATTCTTGTCAAATTTAACGCCGCAAAAAAAAAAAAAACGCAATCAAAACCATCATATTGTAGCGGCCTGACAGAAATTTAAAAGGAGGCTTAACGGCGTTCTCAAATATAAATCAAGCATTCAAGCGGCGCAGTACAGTTGTGGTGATTGTGGTGTGATGTAAGGGTGACAAATTCACCAGCGGTATGATATTTGCGGGCTGGGGGCTTTTCTTCGCTGCTGCTGACATGCAACAGTCCAGCATGACGTGTCATCACTATCCTGACAGACCCACAGCGGCGGTGGTACGGCGCATTCAGCCAGGAAATTCAATTAGCTTTCCCACGATGACACCGCTCTGCTGTCAGGATGACACACTGTAATATGATAAAATTATAGGCAAACACTCGTGATTCAATCTCTGCCCTGTGGGACGTCAGTGCCAAGAATCATACAGCAACATGCTAATTCTACACTGACAGCTTATTCACTGCGTTCAATCTCATCCCCCCTTTTTCTGCTGCAAGATGAATGTCCTCTTTTACACCAGTGGATGCATTGTTTTTAACACAACTGGGCATTTTCTTCACACAGACACATTTTTTTTTTTTTTTATATTGACAATGCTTTACTGTAACGCAGCCATACAAAACTATTCAATGAATGCTGCTTTGTGCTGCTTTGAGAAAAAAAACAACACGTTTAGTAAACTGTCATATCAGCATTCAACTGCCTTAAGTGTAAAGAACAAATATATTCTGTATTGAGTTTCATATTGTATAATTATAAATGTCTTCAATAATTAAAAGTGTGGTTTTGTAACTTCACCAGTGGTTCTTGACTTGTTTCACTTTGGGACTCACTGTAAAAATCAAAATCTTACCAAATGTATTTTTCTTATTTCTAATCCAAATATCTCATCACACTTAAAATAAGACATAATCACCTAAAGAGTAGCTTTCAAGTGAGATATAAAGAACTTATTTTTTAGACAATAGATATGGAAAATCTTATTTCACAGAATCTCACCGAGATAATTTCCACATGTTCCATTGGTAGATTTATCTTGGTAAGATTTCTTGAAGTAAGATTTTCCAGATCTATTGTCTAAAAATCAGTTCTTATATCTCACTGAAAAGTTACTCTTTTGATGATTCTGTCTTATTTTAAGTGTGATGAGATATTTGGACTAGAAAGGAGAAAAAAATGATAAATAAATATATGTTAAAAAAAAAAAAAAGAAATGAGAAAAAAACATTTGGTAAGATTTAGATTTTTGCAGTGTATAATCCAAATCGAAGAAAAATCTATTTCACAGGCTGGTAAGCACATATTCAGCATCAGCAAATGTAAAAAAAAAACCTCAAAAAATAAAATAAAATAAAAAATAAGTGACGATAATGAAACTGATAAGTAAATTAACATTATAAACTACATACTCAGTTCTAGAGCTGATAAAAATGGGATGTTTTGTCTTAAAAACACATTGTGGAAGCTGTTTTTATTCTAAACATCATTTCAGTTTCAGTCCATTTTTATCGTCATTTTTACATAAATCCATGTTAAACTCTTCAGTCATGTCTGTATACTTTACAAAACAGTGACAGCAACAGTTCTAAAACACATGTTCCTTTTACCTTACATCTGTTTTTCTTATATTTTTTTAGATTCACTTCTTGGATTTTTTTTTTAGCAACTAATGGGTAAGAAACCAAATATGGTAACTTCATTGACCTTGATTTTTCTATATAACACTTAAAAAAAAAAATCACAAAACTAATAAAGTCTTGTTAGATCCTCCAATAACACAGTGAATTTCACAGTATTACTAATGCCCTATAAAGGGTTAAAAATACAAAAACATTATCTAAACCTGTCGTTTTTCAATCAGTGTCCTAAACATCTGTCAGATCAGCTTTTATTTTTTAAATAATCCCATTCACAGTGAGTCTGCGGACCACTTTTGGGTCCTCACCCACTAGTTGAGAAAACTGAAATCTTCTGCTGTACTGTTTCATAATTGTTGACCAGATTTGAAGGTTCAGAAGTGGTTTGTTGGGGCTTGAGTTTACTTCCAAGAACAGCACATGATCTTCTGACTGCTTCAGCTTCCAACTGTCTGGCTCTATTAAACCTCAGCGGATGTTTTCCATAATAAAATCACACAGCAAAATCAGAACTTGAAAGAGCCACACTGATTTTGCAGGGTCTGCCATATATAAATATTTTGCAACCCCGTCTCAAGGAAATTAAATTCATATGCAACAAAATTAAAGCCTCAAACACATTTTGTTGTAAATGTAACGTTGCCTGTTGGGGATGAACAGAATGACCGGCCTTGTTGTTGACTCCTTGAGTTTTTTATATTAATGAGTAATTGGTTTCCGTGGCACAAAAAGGGAAATAAGTAACTACAAAAACTAAATAAACACAAACTAAAATTAGTTTTGCATGAGCTCTGAGTCAGGTTCTTCTTCTTAGTTAGTTTTGGTTCAGAATTAATGCAATTCAACAAAGAAATAAAAGTTTGTCAAAGTATTTAATTCACAGGCTCCAGAATGTAAAAGTAAATTGTCCAAACATTAACATTATATTTCTTTCCACAGATACTAAAACAATTCCATTTACAATATACACTAGTTCTGAAGAGAATTTACTTATGGAAAGATACAAAAAAAAAGTGTAATTTAACATTCATTCAGTGTATTGAAAATTACACTGATGCTGATAAACATGACATGACACTATCTTTATCGGACACTAACCCAAGTGCTTTTGTTGCCTAAATACATACATACATTTTATACCTCATACCTCAATATTCATTCATCCTGTGCAATACAATCATTCTCACATGTAATATATATTTATCTGAGTATTAATCATCCTGTGCATTCTAATTATTCTGCATATATTCAACCATCCTGTGCAATACATTTTTATAGTTTTTAATATTCTCATTTTTTTAACCTTTTATCTTCATATTTGTGTATAGAGTTAACTGTACTGTCTTGTAGGACTTTATCTTGTACATATTTTACACCTTATATTTTAGATAGAATTACCTGTTTGCACGGAAAAAGGAGAAGCTCTCGTGCATTCAGTATAATGACAGAAGGCCATTCTATTCTATTCTATTCTATTCTATTCTATTCTATTCTATTCTATTCTATTCTATTCTATTCTAAATGCAAACACCAGTGGAAGTCAGACTACGAACCCTAGTCTCTGGTGGTTTTGTACATGTTCCATCCAATCCACTTACATCCCGTCTAAGTGCGGAAAAATAAAAAAAGTCATAGATCATTCAGTGACAAAAAAAACATGTTTGACACCTGGGATGTAGCTACATTACAATTCTGAGACAGTAATATTGTAAGGCAAGGAATTACTTTTAAATAACACTAACAAGTAAAGTTGTAGTGTATAACAGTTTGGAACACTGCCTATAATCTAGAATACACTGTACCGTATGTTATTAATGAATGCGATAACAGGATGGACATACTTTTGCTAAAACTGTGTGAAAACAATACCTTAGTGTTTGGAAAGTACTTGAGTGTCTCCAAAGACATGCAAACACGTTCCCACACTTAGTGGACTTTAGTTTAGCAGTCAGCAATGATTCCCTACTCAATGAATTGGATCTTTCTTGCCTCGAGGTCTTATCCATTTTCTCCGTGCCATGATCTATTTTATGGATGTTCCTCCATGATGGCTGCATGTTGCCATCGATGGTTTCCTTTCTTTATTTCTCCAAGGACTAAGAACACCTGTCTGCTTTAATCACTAAGTCCTTCCCAGCAGGAATGCCATCACTGAATGGACATGGAGCTGCTATCTGACATTGATAAAAACAAGATAGTATAGATCCTCATTTGGCAACAACACAGCACTAGCAAAGAGATCAACCAGAGCATCTGTCTGTTCCTCAAACACTCCTGTTGTGTCTTCATAGTCTGCTGATACATGACTTACTAATATGCAGGACAGAGAACGGAACCTCAGCGGTGACTCATTGTACATAAATGAAACTTTGATGAATGGACTCATATTTTTCATGAGTCACTCCAATTATGTGAACATTTGCAGTCATTTTCAGGATAATACATCCATAGGATTTTCCCAGAAGCTACATGAGTCATTAAAAAAATATTAGGATTAAAAAAAAATGAACTATTTTCCCTGTGTAAAACCACATATTGATCATCAGGACAAGACAAAGCTGGAAACTGAACTGAAAAAGCTGCACCAGGCCATTGTTGTGACATTTCTAAACTTGTTTTCAGATCCATAACACACAGGAACTTTGTCAAATTGGGAAAAAAAAATAAAAAAATACCACATTGTTTCAGGAAATGACCACAATTATTCTGGGAATTTGCTCCCATTAGATGCCCCTGTTTGTTTCATTGGACAACAGCCTTGACAGCTATGAAATAATCTACCAGTGAGGTTAGCAAACTATATTACAGCCACCAATCAATTCATACCATCTGACTGAAGACAAGCCAAATGCAGTTGACATCAGTAAGCTACACATCAATGGATTTTTTTTTTTTTTCTGAATGCAAATAACGACCAAAGTTTACTCAGTGATGAACAGATCGTACTATTAGTTTTTCACGGAAAACAATTTGGCCTTGAATGCACAATGTTTGCACCTCATGGACTTTTATGAAAGGTCCTATTTAGGATTTCACATGAAACCCCCTACCCACACCTCCCCTTAGTTAGAGATAAGGCCAGGAGATTAATCAATATCTAACCGTACAAACACACACACACACACACACACACACACACAAAGCTGGACATCATTATAGTGACTGTTGTCCTTACACTGGGAAAATGAATCATTGGAACATAGTGTCTGACCTTCAAAGTTTCAGTCAACAAGCACTTTAGCCATATTTTGATCGGACAAAACATCACTGCAAATAATTGCGTCAAAGCTCATGTTTGTGCGGATAACATGAATATAACCTGGTTTTAATCATAAACCAGATAGGGGAGAGTTGTTCTGCTTCTTCTAGGAAACTGCAATTTTTACTAGAAACAACAAACATCAAGCGTTATATTAAATATTAAATAGTAAATAAGCTTTTTTATTATTATATGCTTGCTGTGTTGCTACTGTACACTGTTTGGATGTGAAGTGGAGGCATCGGCGTGGTAGTTTGTTTCTCCAGGATCCAGTGGTGGTAGTCTTCTTAGCGGTAATAAAAGGTAGGATTATCGCCTTGCTTGTAAAGACTCCCAACCTATTTAGGTAAAGTGTAAAAAGCGACAGGAACCACAGCTGATAGTTAAGTCAAGGCAGGTGTTTGGGAAAATTACAGCTGCTGCACACAGAATGGGTTATCTGTCAGAGGCGTCTGCTTTGTTAGGTACACTGTGGATCAGTGAGGCTTGTAATGGCCCACTGTATAAGGTGTAGTGGTTATAATGTGGATGGAACATTTATCTGACAATGGCTGAAAATCTGCAAACACACTTTCTAAATCAAGGTTTGTAGTAAAGCTGTGATAGCTTTTTGCACGTTATTTGACTAGTTTTTCAGCGTTTTGTTCTGATATTTTTACTTAAAGCTCAAATCTGATCAATGAAATCAGAACACAATTAAATATTTTACCAAAAATAGAAAGCAACTTTATAAAAGACCTCTTTCTAGCTCTTTTCTGGCTAAATTCAGACTAATTTTAAACCTCTTCTCTTCAAATTAGAAGAAAAAATCCCAGTATTATTTCTATGTCTTCGGTCTAGCTACTGTGCAAAAATGATAAAGTGTTGCACCCAAGTCTTATTTTGGTCAAATGCACCTTAAGTACTTTTTTTTTTTTCCAGCATTACAGATTAATTAGATTTCTACTATAACCCTGGATGAAGTGTCAGAACTCTGGTGATCCTCAAAGCGTTTCCTCAAGTCAACAGCTACAAGATATCCAGGCAAATCCCACATAATGTATCCCAAATATTTAGCTAATTAAAGTTTTAATTCACTCCTCAAAAGTTGGAATTAGTGGTTCTAAGGAACAATGTCCTGAAAAGTGTTTGTGGAAAATATTAGGAAGGTTAGAAATCCCCAGAAAATGAAAATTTCTTGAATACTTTGGAAAATGACCAGGGTTTCATCTTGACTGTATTGGCTGCACATTTCCACGGTGGAGTACAGTAGAACTGATGCTGAATAGGACCCTTCGTGACTGAAAAACAGCTACTTTCACATTGACAATGGTTGCTGAGGTGCAGAGACAGAACCCCCTCAGAGTTCAAAGATGACAAGTTTCCCACAGAGAAACACCAAGGCACTCAATTGAACTTGTCTTTTTCTGTCTCTTTGCAACAAAATTCAGCTTGTTGTGAAATAAGATTGAGCTTCATTAGGTTTTAAAAAGATTTGCATATCTTATAGCTCCTCTAGTTTACATGGCCTGGATATTTAGGAGGCCTCCGAATGGGATTATTCCCCAGCTGTGGGTCTTGTATGTCTCGGAGTGTTTGTCCAGCAAACAGGCTTCTGCATCCACTGGTCAGTCACTCTGGCCACTGGTCACCTCTGCCTCCAAATCTGCCTATAGATTTCCTTCACTGTGTGGCCTGAGACAGGTCAGGAGGTCAGCATCTTGCATGGCATTCAGGGAGCGATTGTTCTCCAAAGGCCTTGGGTGTGGAATCTATCATCATTAATGCACCAGTCTCCTCTTGTTAACCGGCTGCCCAAACATGATGAAGCAAGAATGGACGCCTTTGAATCGGCTGCTATTGAAGAAGATCAAATTCGTCATTTCATCTAATAATTAGGTGAGATAGGAAAGAGCCAAGTAGGTCAAAAGGTCATCCACATATGGGGATTTCAGCTCCATTTGATAGCTCAGAGTATGAGAATTGATGCTTATCATTATTAAATTAGCCCTCCATCAGGAAATCCAAAGAGTTGTGTAAGATATAAAGCACTAAAATTCATTTTCTGATAGATAAACATGTCACTTAACAATTTACAAAAACTATCCGCCGTATGACTATGGAGTAAAAATCACCACCGCTGCGATGTCCATATTTCAGCCGGCTTTTCGCAGATTGTATGACAACAGCTGCAAATTCTCACATTGATGAATACGCTCAAATGTACGCATCCTCGGAAATGTTTACATAAAGATTGTGAACCTGGGTTAGATATTGCGACCCAGGACTAACATTAGTGTCCTCCATCACCCGGTCGTGCACTTCTTTCAGCTTACGGCTATTAAAACTGTCCACATGATATAGGTGAGAGAAGCCAGCTGCTAATGTTAGCGTGAGGTCTTTCTTCTCTCATGCGAAGGGCAATCCACCCCCCCACCACCACCATCCCACTCTCCAACCCCCCC
>JAPTYQ010000018.1:42919331-42931015 GCA_029814465.1 Ostorhinchus cyanosoma
CTTGTTGCTATAAAAAAAAATCCTGTATCTTACACCTGAAAAGGGCTAATGGAGCTCCAGTAGGCTAAGCTATCATCAGAGGACCTGTGGATATTCTGCTGTCGTTCTTCTCCTGGTCATTCCTGTTGCAGATGTACTATAGCCTGACAAGAAGGGATCTGTCTAATTCCTGGATACTGGTCAGTGCTGTTCTTTTGAAGACCGACTTTGCCCTGCGGCGTCAGATTTTTACCAAACCGGGTCAGAGCTGCTCTCATTCTACACATGGAGGTGTTACAATCCTGTACGTCCTGCGTGAAAGGGTTATATGTTCCATGAAAGGTTTTAAAAGTTTGGTGAAATATTCTCGACTGCGGAATTTAGATCAATACCATACCATACTGTTCTGTGCAGTAAAATTACATACTATTATATCCTTAACAGACATGGACAGGGGTGTTATGGTGCTTTCAGGTACACCTTGTAAAATCTGTTATGATCAGTTTGTATCGCAAACAGTAGAGATTTTATGGTGCATTCAAGGGCACCTAAATTTACAGGTCTGCACAAAATTTGCCAACAAGGGTTGTTTAAAATGATGAAGTTGAGGTTTTTCTCCCCGTTTTCCTTCGTTTAAATATATAACATGAAGTATAAACTAAATATTCTGATCAGACTTTTCAACATATGGCCCAGTCATAGTATAGTCTGCTACCTAAGATCTGATTGGACATGTGTAAGACCACGTCACTGTCGACTTCAGTCATTAGTGGTTAGTTAGTCATCCATGTTTTCCTCTAAGCAGACGCCTGTATCCTCTCACACAGCTGTCTGCCCTTATAGCGTATCAAACTAATCTGATTATAACAACAGAAAGGCCTCTGATATACATAATTGTAATCAAATCTGACTACAATGTCAAATAAAAGCGTCTGAATAATTCAGATTCTAATGTTTTGAATCCACTGGGGTTCCACAGACACAGACAGTGGGACTGTTGAGAAGCTTCGCTGAACCCAACAGGGCAGGCGAGAAGTAATGTTTGGTTAGCGACACAGACTTCCTCAGAGGGACTTCTGCATTACATTCAAGTCCCCTCCGCACACATACAACAGTATCTGCTGTGGGATTGGAGCGTGTAATGAGAGCCAAAATAAAGAGGCACTTAAAGTGTGGCCCCGGCACCCACAAAAGCTTCCTCAGTGCGCCGTATAATAGGGCCTGACCATGAAACCCCTCTACCCCACCCCACTCCACACATCTGTGTTATTAATGTAACACTGCCATGGCCTCACACTGGCAAATACACTGTAGATTTAACCTCACACTATCCCTTTAAACAGATAAACGGATTATAAAATTATTTTACACCAAAAAATAAATAAAAATCACTATTTCATTGCTCTACCTGTAATATTTTCAAGACTTATATTTCAATCAAAGAACGCAAAGGATGTTAAAATGTATCTCGGTCTCTATCTGCCATGCAGTATGGAACGCCCGATTGTCCTGTGGCTGTTAGACGGCTCTCTTGCCTCTCTTTATTGTTTGTCATTTCTCTGGAGCTGACATCAACCTCATGGTGCTGTAAATCATGTCACTTAAAGTGCCAATGGAAACAGGCTGGTGTTACAGCTTGATTGGTGCAGAAGGAGAAGGGAATAAGGGCAGCGGGACCTGTGGATTCTCACAGATATCTCTTCCCAATGCCTCATGGACCATTAACTGCCTATCAAAGACCCAACAGGCTCCCTTCTCTGATCTGCTATCAGTGTAATGGGGGGGCATTCAATCACATGTAATTCTCTGTATAAACTGACATTAGTTCCTGTGTAAATGTTTAACATTTACAACCTTTAGAGAAATGAACAATTACAAAAGGTATATTTATTGTTAAAATAGGGTAAAAACCTTGGTGTGGAAACATTTGGTGGCAATAAATCTAATTATACCTAATTTTATCTAATTCCAGGTGTGCTTGTCTGTTAGACAACACTGTGCCAATCAGCTGATGAATATGTGCAAAAATTGTATTTGCCCTTCTAATAATCAGGAGTAGAGAAAAAAAAAGCAGCCTACTGCTACATCCTGTCAGCAATGCTCTGCATTTCATATAATTACCATGTTTATTGGATTTTTATTTTCACAGTGACAAAAGGACCATCTGCCTCCAGCAGCTCCCCAGCCGAGCTCGAAGATCAGCTGTGAAACCTCCCCATATATGTGCATCTTGAGCTGTAACAGATATAGTGTTCATTAATCTTAAAGGGTCTCTATGTAACGTCTACCCATGTTTATGTTCGTACATGAAGTTTGTGTTGGCGTTGTAGCGGCAGCTGGATGTACGCTGACAGTACCTGACGACATTTCTATATAATGTTGGATAGTTGGAAACACCAACCTGGAAGCTCTCTATAGAATTCAGTATAGAGCCCAACATAAACTTATGGTGCACCTTAAAGATTTAGCTAGAGTTTCTACGACAGCCAGACCCTTAAAGAAAAGCAGACTGACGGTTTAACAGTTGACACTGGTCCTCATTCTGTTTTGTCATAGACTGGACATTAGATCAGCTGTATGGAAACTGTAAACAACTGTATCATCTGCAGTGTGGAGGTAAACTATCATAAATAGAAAAGAGTAGAACCAATAACAGAACCCTGTGGGACTCCACTTTTAGTTGACATTAAATTTATATCCCATTAGTAATAGTAGCACTACTGAGTAATTAACATTTGGTGGAGTTTCTAACTTTAGGAAGTTTATGAATATCACAGCTTAATGTCCAAAATCCTCATCCAGATGACTGCTCTTACATAAAAAAAAAGATAAAAACCAGGTGATTTATTTTTCTAAAATAACTATTAGTAAGTCCATATGACTGGTAAGGTAGGGTATGTATGATGATGGAAGCTTCATGCTGGGAATTCTAAATTCTAATTCTAAAATTACTGCGCAGCTTCTGATTTGAAGAAAAAATATTCATAACAGCCAATCTGTTTGTTGCCAACTGATTTCCAATTTCAAGTATATTGTTGTGAGTTTACCAAACAGCTTCATTATCCATACGGGGTAATTTCCTTTGGCCTCTGAGATATAATATTAAACATGTGCATTTTGTAATTCTTTAGTAACATGGTTTCTTAGACCTTTATCCACAGCCATATGATTATGTGAGAGGCTTCTCATTCCAGTTTGTAGAACAACCATGTTGTGTAATAGGTCACTGCAGCTTCAGAAAACAAATCCCCCATTTGGCACAAATACAGCTTTAGGGGAGTAAGGAATGATAACAGAATTTCTGTATTGTTTACCCAGCAGGTAGCAGGACACTTTAACAATTGTTCTATTACCTCACATGCAATGATGTGGATAACAGTATTTTAACACTCATCTCAGCTGTTCTCATTCTGGGAGATGTGTTAAACAAAACACAAAATCAATAATAAGAACACTTCAAAGTTTGCTCAGGAGCTGTCAGGAAACCCAGGTCAAATTGGAGTTGTTCTCAGCATTTGTTTTATCGCACTCAGAGCCTCTGTTGGGTGGAGTTTAACACATATGAGCATTTCAGTGTCTGTTATGATTCCAACCACATAGTGCGCTGTGTTTACTTTAAACATTTGGTTGAGATGTGAAATTTTTCATTTCATTCAATATTCTGACAAAACAGACAGACTTTCATTTGTACCAGATTGTAGAGTAGACAAGTAAAAAAAACATTCAATAATTTTTATTTAACTTTGGCATCACTATTTAAAATATGTTTTCTTTGAACTGTAATCATTCTTGTAAATATTTAACACTACATGTTATCACTGAACGTAAAGGCGTCCTCGGTGGTGGTTGGCTCATCTGTGTCACCATGGAGTCCCTGGACTCAGAGGTGAGAGGCCTGTTAAAAGACGTTCCACTGGGAATGAGCAAAGTGGAGAGACTGCCTCTTTCCCTCTCTCACTGGGATCGTATTTCTGAGGGTTATCAAGCGGCTCATTTAAATGAGGGCTGGTCACAGCAGGAACCAGCTGAACAAAGTTACTATTACCAGCGCCTCTCCTGTGCTGCTCTCACTCTCCCCTAATTGGGTTTGACTGCATTTGTTTAAATCCACAGTGGAAGAAAGAGAAAGGAGGGTGGAGGGGTTGCAGTGAAACTGAAGTGTGTCAGTTTGTCCAGACACGGTGGCACTTTAGAAAAAAGGCCTACCACTCCTTGGGCTTATTAAACAAAGGTTGGGGAATGAGGCACGGTGGGTCACAGAACAGGCCAAGTCAGTCACTGACTGGAACAAGCCAATCCTGGTCTCTGCTTGCACATGCACAATCACCTCTGGTGGTCCCAGCTCATTTCCTCAGTCAGCAGGAGCACTGACACAGTGTGTACGGCGGTGCATGGACACCCACATAGGCATGTAACACATGAACATGTACACAAACACTGCTAATCCATAACCACTCCCACAGTTAGCGAGCAAGAAGTTGTTCAATGCAGAGCATCGAGGTACACATGGTTTCCCTGCGGCTCTCGTGACAAGTCGAGGGCTTTGATTTGAAGTATAACAACATTTGACACCAGTCAACAGAAAGTTAGAAGCATTAACAGCTCAATATGTCTGAATCAGCAGCTTTTGGCCAAGGACAACACTGACCCTTTCACATATGCTAAATCTAAGGTCCTACGATTCAACACTGTTACCCTCTCTGACATACTGCAAAGTCAGATGATGTCGACCATCAACCAACAGCATTCTGAGGTAACCGGGGACAAAGCCGATCAAATGCTGTTTAAATGTCAGCCATCCGTAGTTCCCAGTTCACATAAACAAAGACAAATGATAACTTTAATGGCCGGCTACTTTTTCAAGCATGTTTTTTCCCCTCTTGACCACACTTTGCCTCGCATCACGCTAAAAAGGGATTCCTTGTAAATTTTATTGCAGCAGTGTCAAAAAGACTCCCATCGAAGAAGCAGTAAATATTCTAACAACGTCTAGATGCAAGGCCATTCCTGCTGGCTCCAGGCACTGAATTAGGCCGGCCTGTTTCTAGTTAGACAGTCATTAAAGAGATCTTACAGCCACAGCAAATGGTTTCCTGTCCTGAGTGCTTAACTCCTGTAGTAGGAAATGTCCTAGGCCGTAAAGGGTGAACCAAACTTCCTGAACATTTTTTAAAGTTACCACAGAGGGCATGTGGCGTGTTCTGACCATTCAGTGTGGCCAATCAAAAACAACCCTGCTTGACCCCAACATGGCACTGACCGTTTAAACAGGTGGTGTCCATTTATTAGTCCACCGTTGTGTTTAATATAGGAATAACAGGCTTATTCACTTGCCAGGGAAATACTCAACTGTGTATGAAAAATAACTGTGAGTAAAAAAGAAAAATAAACGGTGAAAGATTTAACACTGGGAAAATATCATTCATCAAGTAAAGATAGGTAATTTTTCTCTGGGTAGCTAATGTTATATTGAATTAGTTTCACTTGGTACAAACTATAATTACTGTAGAACGCAGCTTGTTTATCAGCCACTCAACTAAATGTAGAAACTGACTTGCACGGTATTGGAAATTATAACAAACAATTAAACACATTGTTCATTCTGGAGTTGATGGTAGATGTTGGTAAAAAGGAGCTGTTTTACTTCCTTCCCGTCTGTGTTGATAGCTGTGTCGGACTAATCAGATGCTTATGAAGCTGAAACACAAGTGAGTGTTTGTATTATCCTGGAAAAAGGAGTTTATTTAGGTGACTATAGAGGAGGTGAGGGAAACCCTAGATGTGTATAGTTCAGTTTGGTTCAAGTTTAAGACCAACATAGTTAAAACTGTGTAATATTTCAGAAGCAAGTCAAAGTTCTAAAAAAAAAAAAAAAAAGTCATACAAGTGTCAGTTCAGTTCAGGTAAGAACTGCCAACAACTGCTAATAGACACAAAAAATAATCTTACTCTTTGTTGCTATTTTATAACTACTCATAAACAAAACAAGTTCTTTAAGAACAAGTAGATATTTCTTTGTGCAGGTAGATGCATTAAAAAACAAAAAAACCTTGAATGGCAATTTAGTAAATGAACGAATAAGTAAATGTTCTCTGTGTACCAACACAATTGCTCACTTGTGAATCATTTAACACATGTATCTCTCCATAAAGGAGCAGTTCTTAGGCTGTATAGGCAGTATGTTACTCCCAAGACAGTTAAGGTGTTGAGACCTGAGAGGCAGAGCACCTGCTGACTCCAGTCCACAGGTGGCACGAAAGAAGAAGAAACAAAAAAAAACAGTTGGGTTTTTGTTCTCACTGCACATTGTCAGGCTTTTTAATACGGGCCTACCAGACAGCGTGCATCATCTGTTAGTCATGTGGAAACACATTGAGCTTAGTCGGACGTACAATGCGGCACAAGGTGGAGTTTATGGCGCTATGGTTTGTCGGGTCGTGCATATGTCTCCATGCCCGAGGCACAGAGTTGAGACAAAGAGCAAAAATATGATATTACAGCATCAGGGAGATGGGTGACTAATATCCCAGGAGATGAGTACCTACATAACTGTTATGAATCAATGCACTCAAGAGTCGATAAAAGTACTGTAAATGTCAAGTTAATAGCTGCTTGCTATGGGCATATGACTCTTAAAAGGAAAAGATGAACAATGCTCATGTTGTAAAAGAGGTGGGGTTGTTGGCAGGTCAGATTCCTTGAGTCCATTAGCAATTCTTAGTTTGTGTTTGAGACTTGTGAGATAGAGAACAAGATACTTAAAGCACCACATATGACTAACCCGTCTTGAAACTAACGGCTGATTAACAAAAACGAAAACAAAGATTCATATAAAACATGAGCAAAAATTGTAAAAGGGATATGAACCGCGTAGCAAAACATAATAGGAAAAGTACAGCTGTAATTTAACAGGAATATGCAAACACGTATTTTGACACACAAAGATATTTATGGACATAGTGTCGCTCTGTTTGTGGTATTGTGTCAACAGAGGCAGATATGTAACTCCAGAGCAGCACGTTAGTAATGATGCTGTCCAGTCATTAATCATTTGCTCCAGAGAAAACAGAGAGTTCACTCATGGCAGAATCAGCCTGGCCCTGAGACGGAGATTAGAGGCCTAATGAAAGCAAAACAAAGCTGGACATGTGAAATTTATTGGCACATTTAGAAAAGCAGCCCCAGAAGGACACTGCCACCAATAATCATTTCAGAATCCCAGTCAAGTGCCGTTTCCTCCGCCAGACGCAATCTGGAGAGGGGATATTTGTGGAGTGGCTGAACAAACACAGATTTGTCGGTATCTCCATCTTTC
The DNA here is from genome assembly GCA_029814465.1 of Ostorhinchus cyanosoma. Lineage (NCBI taxonomy): Eukaryota > Metazoa > Chordata > Actinopteri > Kurtiformes > Apogonidae > Ostorhinchus > Ostorhinchus cyanosoma. Next base: position 42,926,626 of record JAPTYQ010000018.1, read on the forward strand.
CCAGCAGCTGGGAAGGCAGGTCGCTGGTGCGCCGGCTGACGCCCCGCCTCACTGCAGTTGACTTCTGGGAACAACGCTCTGTGTCCTCCTGGCTCCTCCTATGACCCACTGTGCTGTAGAACGTAGAAGCTCCCAGCAGCTCCCTCTTCTTTTTTGCCTCATTGGTCGACAAAAGATACATACAAAGGGGTGGAACTACACATCTAAGCATCCACATTTACTTTCCTTTTTTTTGCATGAAGAGGATGTGAGCTATATTTAACTAGAACTTCATATAATATTGCGTGATTACGATGTATTTATCGCACACAGAAATTGATAACAGGCATCTTTACAATCAGCCTCAAAGCATCATTATCAAGACGATCTAAGCTTTGCTAACGGTTTCATTCCAAACACTAACCTTTTGTCATTTAATGTCAGGTTATAATATATCTATCCCAAAAAAAAAAAAAAAAAAAGAGAGGTCGAGATAGAAATGAAGATATTCGGTTTAATGGCAAGATGCCTAATGTGTGCCACATGCAGCAGGCTGGAAGGAAAAGGAAATGGTACTTAAAATGGCCATTGTTCTAATTCAGAGCCAATCTGGAGATAATGACACTAACATCAATAGCAGACAGTCGATTCGCAGATAACATCTTTTTTTTTTTCTCTCTCTTTTTGTTGAGCTGTTATTATCAGCTCTGGGATTAACCATTTTGACGCTCAGGTTCTGACCTTTGTGTTAGACTTGACTTTATGATTTTAGTCCTTGAAGATGTCGAAAAATCTATACATATGTCTAATGCATATATGAGAACAGCTTATGTGCAGCTGGATTTTATGTGCATCTATACTGTTTTCCTCAATAGATGGATGCAGTGTAATATAATGGACGGTGGTTCTTTGTCCGACTGAGAAGGAAAAGTAACACCTGTGCACTAGAGAGAGGAGTTCCATCATAATCTTTGACAGACACAAACAACAGGTTTTCACGTTCTGTTTATGACAAAAGCAGTTCCGCTAATTACAAGATACACTTTGTCAAATCAGTTCATTACTCGCTTTGCTTGTCTACAGTTGATGGTCAGTTGCTATGTTAGTCTTTGTTTGACTCCATACACTGAGTCATTTTCCATGGTAACCACTAATTAGGGATGATTCCTTCTCGTGCCCTTTGGCCTTGGTAATTTGCCCTTTTTCATCCCTATTCTCCTCATGTTGTAATGCCACACCACCTCTGTGCACAGTTTAAATTATTCACTTCTCTAAAATAGGCCTCTGGGTGCACGGAGCCAGCCTGACCTCTGACCCCGATGACTCAGGTCTTTGGGAAAAGAAATCTATATTTTTCAATTTGTGGAATTTCAGACCATAAGTAAAAGGTGAAGCGGAAGCTGATGTGAATATACAGCCCGGCTCTAAATACTTTACTCCTCCTTTCTGTGGAGGAAACAGCAGAGTAGCAGAACCGAGTTAATTTGTTGTAAGTTGACATTAGCATTTAGATAGAATGACTTCATACTCTTGACTTGATGTCCTTTTCTTTTGAAACTTCATGTAAAAAAAAAAAAAAAACTGCATTATGTTTAATTTCATTATACAATACTCTCACTTACCTGCATGTGCCACATTTTATAATAAATTCTATTATATATACATGATACGCTGTTGCCGATACAATTGGAATAGTTTGCTTTTCAGACACATTTCTCTTTTTATTCATATTTATACACATCAGTGATCCCCTTTGACAATAATTACATACTGAGTTCCACTTAACCTTTATCTGTTCAGAATAAATCACATTGTCACAGTCATTTCATGGACAACAGTGCATTATGCAAGAAATGTGGGCTAACACAGTGCATTATGTAATAATCAACCAGCAAGGATATGTATTCATCTGTGCACATGTTAAAGTCTATATTCAACTTACTTCAACTTCTCAAATATTAAATTAAACGAGTGTTACACTCGTTTAAGGTGTTAGTCTAAATATCCATATGCAAGCAGTTTCATCTTTTTATTTATCAGAAAAATCCACCCAACTTTACCTCAAAAGCTAAACTGGAAAAGCTAATTGCACTTTTATTTCCACTTATCCAGTGGCTTACCTAAAAAGACATTCAGAACACTTTATTTCATTCAAAATGCAGCTGATGGAGCTGCTGAAACACCAACTCCGACATTTTGGAATCATCTCTACAATATGTGATTGCAAAATACAGGGAAATTTATTATTATAGCATTCAGGCTGTTTTTTTGGGTTTTTTTTTATAAAAGTATGTGTAATTACATGTTGTTGAGTTATTAAATAATGCTGTTTCATATATTCTAAATATTTGGGAGTGCACAGAAGAGAATTGTGTCATGGAAAACTGAACGTGGCAGTGGCGAAAGTCTGTTAAACAACAACGCCTGAGGAGTTATCAGGATGTAAAAGCTCTTTTATCCTCATAAACATATCAAGCCAGGAAGCAGAAATCACTGGGACTGAAACAAATTATTTGGGCGAATAGTGAGCTCAGTTGTAAACAAAGGTAATGATCTGGTAAAAGAGAATGACGCTTTGTCAACCCATAATACAAGTACTGTGGAACGGGTCTGGACTATACTGTGTACATGCTGGTACTATAGGTGCAGTACAGTTCATTTCCTATCATTAAACATGTTTGTGGTCTTTAGGGGTTTCATTGTGGCCTGCTGTGTGCTGCTTAACCTTTAGGCCAGGCCACCGTTGTCAAAGAGATCTAGATGGCAATGGGATTTTATCTGGATAAATAAAAGTTAGATAAAAATAATTTCAAAATAAAGTAGAGAAGTCTAGGTTTTATTTTGGAGATTTTTCCCCCTGTATTTTTACATGAAAATAAAGTAAAAGACATTTATAGTGGTTAAATTCATTAAATCTAAGCTGGTTAGAATTCTTTGAAATCAAGATTTTCTAATGTAAGTAAAAGTTGTGGCTTTTTTACATTAAATACCGGTAATTGTGTTGATTGGAAATTTTTATGGAATGTCCTTTGCAGTGGACAGAATTTATTTTATTAGATTTTTTTTTAAGTAAAGCTGTGGAACTCTTTTCCCCTACAGAGGACACAAATGTGTCGCTGGGTCTGAAGAGGACATGAACAGAAGAAAAATGAATGAATGACCATCTATTTAATCATTTTGCAATAACACAATAGAAGGATAGCCTTTGTATTTTTCTCTTGCATTTTAAATACTACAAAATAAAAGTCATGACATCACTAAATGAAGCGTTCACCGTGGAAGTGGGATAGCTCTGCCAGGATAAAGCAGGTGGACCTTAAGGTCACTGTGGTGGACGTGACTGAATCAGGGCGTGAGCTCATATGTGACCGTCTGAGCGCTTATTGGTGCTCGGCGGTGCAGAGGCTTGGAAATGCAGCGGGGTGCCACCGCTGACATGGAGACACTTCGACCCGAAAGCTTTAATCCCTTTTCAAACCAGCCCAGGCAACAACGTGGGACCATATGTTTGGAAAAGCACAAGCACTCTCCTGTGCTATTTTAAGGGAATGAGAGGAAAACGTTTTGCCAACCTCTCTTCCCCAGCAATCGGATCAGTCATCAAGTCATCCTGCGAGCTCGGATAAGAGATCTCCGAAAGGAAATAAAAAAATAAATAAAAAAAATAAATAATAAACTCAGTCTGTTGAGCTCTGCCTCAGAGAAGGGAGAAAAGTAAATTGCATAAAGCACACATATGTCATTCTGATTCCACTCAAATTGTGGATTACTGCTTTGATTAATCACTCTTTAATCTGACTGCTGAATTTATATGTCCCCATCACTGAGAAATAAGCTTATTCCTCTCTAGCAAAGGACTGTGATTATTTCTTTTTTTTTTTTTTCTAGCAGCGCTATTCTTCATTGCCCAAGGATTGCAACTCAATTATCTTTGTGTCAGACGATTATCTCCGGGTTTAATTTAATCTTCATTACGCCCCAGTCATATTTCAATTAAACATGCTATCATAGCGTTAACACATACTGTACTTGAACCTGTTATTCCCTCAGTTAATATTGTGCTAAGAGCTGCTGTGGAGGGTAACAGATGTCATAATTATGCACTTACGAAACATATTTCACACTTGTCTGTGTTGGCAGTATGTCAAAACCTTCGTGTGCAGCAGTATTAATCTAATGGCAATATGCTTTAGTTGTGATCTATAAAACTGGCACAATCTGCTTGGGTCTCCGCTTAATTATAGCGCACAGAACAAGTATCAGCAGCTGGGTTATAGAGGTTAAAGCATTACTAGATTACTCAGCATACTGCCGGTACCTCTCTGCTGTGATCAATGCAGCTCTAATAGTCTCTTAGTCTGGGTCTTAGAAAAGTGGAATAATGCCATTCAGCTTCTTCATATTTCAGACA
>JAPTYQ010000018.1:42931115-42945636 GCA_029814465.1 Ostorhinchus cyanosoma
ATGCAGCTCTAATAGTCTCTTAGTCTGGGTCTTAGAAAAGTGGAATAATGCCATTCAGCTTCTTCATATTTCAGACAGAACAAAGAGGAACCAACAATGTCGGTTAGTTTGACCCCCACCAGGTTAACCCTTTATAGGGCACGCACTGAAATACTTTGAAATTCATCATTTCAACCTTAATGTGTTATTAGACATTATCATCTACTAGCGCTCGACCGATATGGATTTGGGGGCCGATACCATTTTTTTTTTTTTTTTTTTTTTACATGAGCCTTAACAAATGACCGATACAGGCCGCCGATATTTGGATCTGATAGAGATTTTTTTTCTCTGTCAAATGATAATAAATGTCAGAAATTCTTCTTTACGTACAGTTAGAAAAAAAAATTGTGCCGATACAAGAAAAAAACGTAAATATCGGTCCGATATATTGGAGATATGGATAGGATATGGGTCTCGATATGAATAGCAATTTTTTTGAGGCCAATATCAATTTTTTTTTTTTTTTACACTAGCCTTAACCAATGACCGATACAGGCTGCCGATATTTCTAAGCCGAAATTTGGAGCCGATAGTGTTTTTTTTTTCTCTGTCACATGATAATAAATGTCAGAAATTCTTCTTTGCTTACAATTAGAAAATAAAAACTATGACAGTTAGCGTAATAAATCTGACTACACCAAAAAAAATTTTTTTATTTTTTTCCAGTGTGGACAGTAGTAACTCCGAGAACATGGAGGTGCCATGAACTTCGTCTGTCGGTAAATCATGGCAGGGAAAAAAGAGCATATCGGGCAATGCAACAGGCCAATACTGATACAAGAAAAAAAAATTAAATATCGGTCCGATATATTGGCAATATGGATAGGATATGGATCTCGATATGGATATGGACATCGATATGGATTTTTTGGGACCAATACCAATTTTTTTACATCAGCCTTAACTGATGACCGATACAGGCCACCGATATTTCTAAGCCGATATTTGGAGCCAACAGTATTTTTTTTTCTCTGTCACATGATAATAAATGTCAGAAATTCTTCTTTACTTACAATTAGAAAATAAAAATTGCGACAGTTAGCCTAATAAATCTGACTACACCAAAAAATTTTTACTTTTTTTTTCAGTGTGGACAGCAGTATCTCCAAGAACACGGAGGTACCGTGAACTTCGCCTGTCGGTAAATCATGGCAGGGAAAAAAGAGCATATCAGCCAAGGCTACAGTCCGATACCGACACAAGAAAAAACCATGTAAATATCGGCCCAATATAGTGGCCGGCCGATATATCGGTCTATCATAATCATCTACTTCCTCTTACCTTAAAACTAAGCAGTGTAATGAGGTCATAAACTGACAAAAATCACTGATATTCACTATTTTCGACTTCAAAATATCTATAAAATCTCTCAGAATCACTGTATAATGTTATAAACAAAGAAAAAAAACACTAAGGTATGTGATTGGCCCTATATTTAATGTTTGAGGAAATTACCAAAAATAGTCACTTGCCTGATAAAGGGTTAAATAAGTTGATAAGGGGTCAGAACATTACAGAGGTTCATGCTTGGTATTGTGTTGTAGGTGAAAAGGTTTTTTTTTTTGGTTTTTGTTTTTTTTGTAGGGCACATGTTTTCCTTTCACCGTGTTATTTTCCCTGATTCCCTACGAGCTTAGGAGGAGGAGAGTCACTGTACATGGTGTGCCAGAAGTGGTCAAGCAACCCACAGCAGTTCTAGTGCAAAGGATTATTGGGTTTTTTGCTGGATTTACTCGCCTGTTTAGACAAGGTCAAATGTTCTGGTCACAAAGTGCAGTTGTGTTTTGAGCCATGTTGAGGGATTTACCGACCAACGTACACATTTACCCCACAAGATCTATACCAAATGTCCTTTTACAGATAACAAGTTAAGAGTTTGTAAACTGAGACCATTTTCAGTGGAACTTTCAGATGTCCTACAGTCCTCTAATGCATCACTGTTAGTATGCAGCAGAGCATGCAGTGTAGATTTAGATTTTTTGCAATGTCATAAGGTTTCAAGTTTACATTTTGTAGCGCTACGTCCACGCTCTGATGGAACATAAAACATTAAAAAAATCATCTAAAAAAAAAGTCAAAATAAATGCTTATGGTTGAGGGGCTTGTTTTAAGACTGTGTGTGTGTACGTGCGTGGATGTTTCTCCTCAGTTTTTCGATTCAAGTAATAGTATTTTTAAAGAAGAGCAAAAAAGCAGTATTAACTCATAAATGCGTATTTTTATAAGATAAAATGCCAGAACTTTGATTGATTGCTTTTAGTTTTGTTTAGGTCAAAGTTATTATATTATTGCTCCTTGAAGTAATGTCATGTTTTAGTTGCTGTTATTCCCCCCACTCAAGGTCTTTTTTTTTATCTTAGAAAAACAGTTTTGATCCAAGTTCCTGCATTTATAATAAACAATGTTATCACTGCAAATCTTTACTCTTAAGAGACAACCCCCACTCCCACCCCCATCACCACATCCTAACAAACATTTTGGTAAAAGACCAACAAAAATGAGGGTATAAAGAACAGCAGTTACCCAATCACAATCAGTGTTTTTGACTTGTGGTCCTGTTATTCAGAGATGGATTATTAACAAAATCTGCTTTTGTGTACTTGATCTCCTCACAGATTATCCATGTATTTTTCTCCAAAGGATAAGGAAACATAATCTCAGCGTAATACCATTGCAAAGGAATATTGTATAGAGTTGTTCAGTATCACACTTACCTCTGCAGTAATTCGTTCAAAGACGAGGGAACAATTTTTACGTCTTTTGCTTTCTCTCGCCCCTCTTTTTTTTTTTTTTTTTTAACAAACTCTATAAAACTTATGGAAATGTACCACTACTTCAAACTACTCACAAAACTTGAGCTATCAGGTCTTTAGTTGCAATCAAGGAAAGCCAGCCAAGTATGTCTCCACATCTAACCCAGCATGATAATGCACTAACCCTGTTGCCAGTTCAATGAATCCAGACACTGGCTGCCTGAGTTTCCTCCCGCTAAGAAGGGAGAATAGATTACCAATAGCTCAGGCAGGGAGGCAAACAAACATACAAATAAGCTGCACTCAGTCGGAGAACGCCTAGCAATTAAAGCAAAATGCCTGTGATGCCCACCAGATAGGAAATGTGTGGGACATGAACCAAATGTGCAGAGCAGACTTGCCAACCGGCCCACATTGAGCGGAAGAGCTCCAGGGCAGGCTGTCAGACATGTAGGAAACATTATGCAAGAGAGCAAACTTCAAATCTTGACTTAGTTAAATCAGAAACAAAGGATGTTGTGAGGGTCTTAATGAAATTATTATACAAATTCATATTATCTGATAAATCTTTGGATAATAAATGCACGAAGTATTAGGCATGCTTTAAATGGGGGAACAATCAAAAGCAAAGGAAAAGCAAGACACCCATGTTCTCTTTGGCTAGTGTTAAACACCACCTGATTGATGCCCTGAAACAAAGTTCGCCAGCTAATGGATGCTGTGTGGTGTTCTAACCGAATCTGGGAAGTATTTGAAGTTGAGCTTGATAATCTCTGCAATCTCAAAGGGATATCCTGGCGACTAATTTTTTAGAATCAACAGTAATATGAATAATATGCGTGAGAGGCCCAGGGCGATTGGCTGCTTTGCTCTGAACATTGTGTGCAGGGTAACAGTGGGCGGAACACCCACACACACAGAAACACACACAGAAACACACACGCATAAACTCAACACACAAGCATGCTCACTCACACATGCAGGTGTGTTGAACAATAGTACAGTTGATATTTACCAGAGAAGGGGTCAGCCACAAAAAGATCATTTTCAGACTTTATTCAATTCTACATTTATGTACTCCGACGTGTGGATTGAGCATGTTTGTGTTTGTTTCTGTTCTTTGTGCATGCACATACAGTTCACAACTGTATGTGTAGTCCCAAAGGAAGGGGTTGAGGAAGAGGAGGATGGGGGGGAGGAGGGGAGCAGAGGCAATCAGGGATTATTGTCACTGACAGGGCTGCACCTTGATGGGCTAGGCGCTGCATTGTTTGTCACCTAACCAACCTCAATCAATCAATCATCTCCCTCAGCCTGCATCACCGATCAATCAGCTTGGCTCTACACCCACAGAGGACCCTTCTTTGCGTTGCCGCCTGGCTCAAGTTACACCAGCCAATCAAGTGTCACAGCACCAAATAAGACCTATACCGAGCACTTAGGACAGAAGTCAATATTCAGAGAAAAACTGATGAATTTTAATGCATGCCCAGTGGAACTCATTTTAGGGAATGTTTTATATTCATGTAATTTTTCCAAGACGACTAATGCATATCCAGGTGGACTCTGGCAGGTAATTATCCATACTGATGAGCACTGATCAGAATAACATGTGTCAACAATGCATCCTGTGGTAATTTAATGTTTTATGTTTGCATGTTCTATAGTCGAATGCGTACGTCTGCTGTTTCTCACATACTTTTTCAGTGCACGCACACGTCTTTAACTCCTACTTGAGGTATTATTCGCCATATAAAATGTGAACAATGATGTATATGTTACAAAGCGTGTAATGAACTCTGGAGAATGTCACATCAAATGTCTAAAAAACAAATCTTTCTCATCACCTCTAATTATTACTATCAATGTTACACATTTAATGAATAACACTTCTTGAAGGCAGTTTTTACACAATGGTTGGCTTATTAGCAAAAGAGCTGTTATATCTATTTGTTTCAAGACAAAGTGTGTTAGGTATGAAAGGAAAAGTGTCCGTCACAGTTACCTGATAAACAAGAAAATGGTTAAAAGGTATTACAGTTTGAGGTTTATTATTTCATCCAAATAAAGTAAAGACTTTAAAAACTCTACAACCTAATTATCCTGTAGCTGCAACTAAAGACTGTTTTCATTGTTGATAAATGTTGGAAAATCAGAAAATCTGTGTTTAAAGAAACCCAAAGATGATGTCCTCAAATGTCCAAAAATCCCCACCGTACTGCTAACAAAAAAAAGGGTATTTTCAGCTTTAACCAAAATTCTGACTTGGTTTTCAACCCGATTAACTGTGACTTATTAAATACTTGACAGCTGATCGATTAGCTGTAAGTTATTCTATGATTTTTTTTTTGGTAATGTACTAAATGACCATCTACACCAGCCCTTTCTATTGATCTCCTGTATGTTGTGTGGAAGGTGTGTTTTATCCGATGAGGATTGTCTCCCTCCCAGGGCCCCAACTGAGGCTGATGTTTCTTTTTTCAGCACATTAGGTTGCAGCCTTAGGGGTGCTTTGACCAGTGGATCAATGGCTCTCGCGCTCTTGTCACCATTCATTTGGAGTGAGCGAGCGCTGGCTCCAGTCCTCGTCTGCCGCTGGCCCTCCTTTCACCTGGCCTCCTCTCTCTCCCTGAGCTCCCCTGACAGCTGGCTGCCACAACCAGCAGCAGACAGACGACAAGTCCTTGGGCTCCACAAATGCATGCACACCCTCCGCAAACACACATCACTGTGGCGAGTGGCTGTGATGCATGTGGATGCTGACGCCATGCACCCCCCTTTTTTCTCACTTACACTCCCCCTTGACTGTTTCTTTACCCCCTTCTACCCGTCTACCCGTCTGTCTCTGCCGCTCTCACTCTCTGTCTAGGTTTTTCAGCCCCTTCCTCTGGTCTCTGGGGTAAGGAAGGAGCAGATCATCCAGTTGGAGGGGAACCAGCTGTGGGCCAGTGTGGCTCCGACATCAGCTAACACCCATGATCCGACACGTAACCACGCCTGCTCCTGTACCAGCTATCTCTGGTAAGCTTTTCACATCAGGAAACCCACAACTAACCTCATATTGCCGTGGAAATATATGCAGAGTCTGTCTCTATTTAACAGTTTTACTTTGGATTAAATAAGATGTTACAAGTATAAAACAAGTAAATGTAGTTCGGAATGCAAAATTTAATTTTCAACTTCTGGTATGGGAATCCAAACTAGATGAAATTGCTTTTACTGCAACATTAAAACTGTTTACTATTCAGGAACAACAAGCGCTCCTAAATATCCCCACTAGTTATTGTGCCCTTGTGCTACAGAACATATTGCACTGTATGTAAAAATGAACAAACATCGGCTGGGCGTCAGCCATCGAAGAGGAGGCTTGTTTTATCGCCTGTACTTTATTACAGTTTGCCATCTGCACGGAGGTATGTTAATAGCTAGCTGCGACTATTTACACATATGAAAAAGTACATCCATCTGCCATGTTCTGCCAATCTCGCATGAATCAGTCCCGCCTTCCCCAGCGAACAACTGCTGTTTATTCACAAGGTGACAGGCAGCACCAAAGCCTGGCGACACCTGCACCTTACATCCTGCTGTCTGACATATGTGAACCTCACACACACACACACACACACACACACACACACACAAACACACACACACACACACACACACACACAGAAACATCTCACATCGCTATGTCACACACTCCCCATAACCCTCTCCATCACCGCATTTCTCAAGGTTACAACAGACAGTATATTTTTGCACCCTTGAAATTTGTGTTTACTTATTCACTATGTCGAGGCGCTTGTGTCAAATGAACAAGAACTTATCAATTCCAATCAGTCAAAAAGGGATTATGCGGTTAATTACTTATATAGTCATTTAGGTTAATGCCCTGGCCAGGACTTGGCTTAACACTCCACCAGGTGACGACGGCTGGCTCGGTGCACTGAGGCCATTTAAGGCAACTGCAAGATCCACAGCAGTTACACCAGTGCAGAAATACTGTATGCACATTCCTTATAAAGTGACAGAGAAATGCCTTGAGGAAAACCTAAGATGCTTTTAACAGCGGCAGTAATCGAATAATATACGGTTATGCATAACATGCTCTACTCTGCATTAATGTTTCTTTTTTGGCGCACATATCAGTACACTATAATGGATGAATAATAACAATCCATATAAACTAAATATCAGCGCAGAAACTGAAGATAAATCTTGATTATGTACACAAAAACATCCCTGGCTCCAGTGACTACAAGCCTAGCATTATGCCATAAGTGTGCGGTAAATCACCCTCTGTGAGAACGTATGGCCACGCATCAGTCAACAATAGCAATAATCTGGCTAATCGGTGGTTTCTACAGCAGCGGCAGCACAAGCAGGAAGACGTTTTTAGAGGATAGTGGCTTCTAAACAGCCACTAAAGAAAGAAAACAGTCCCTTTTTAACACTTTATAGCATATCCTACAACTCGTAATAATAATAATAATGCTACTAATTGTAAACACTGTAGGTTTTCCACATAGGTGATGTATGTGCAGTCAGCAGAGGTATGTACAGTGTGTCTGAGGTGAGGGAACATTAGGCATTAATCCTTACCTGACACTAATACTTGATGTATGATTGACCCTGAAGCAGGACACTGCACATTACAATCTGGGCCATATGGCAAGACATTAGCCCTTCAACCCTCCAGCAGGATAATCTCTCCATTCTGGCAATGCTTTTTCTTCACAGATTTCTTTGCACAATAATTGCATGACAGTATTAACGTATTGGGATAGATTTAGAACAGCCTGCGTCACTGAACAGAGGAGGGGCTTTTGCTGGAGGAAGTAAGGGAACATAATCTGTGATCAAGGAAGCTATGCACACACCCTCTTTAAGACTTGTGATATTCAATTTAACACTTTGTTTCTGCGGAGGATGCACATTTAAAATGTAAAATGTATGAAAAACGGAGAGTATCAATAATATATTAAAATTTTCTGTGCTAAAATATATGAAAAAGTTGACATTAATTGATCAAGCCTGCGAAAAATGTCAACTAATACGTGTATGAGACGGCTGTCCTCTGCATATATGTTTAAACTCTGAAAAAATTCAAGCACAATAATCATGGTGGTCCACTACTACAAAGTCCATTGTCCATCCCGTTCACAAAATGTCTTGATCCTGCTTGATCTGCAACACACTAGACGCTCATATGCAGCCACATAAAACGACTGTGACAACTGTTCCCCACATGCAACTGACAACCAAACATATCACGATTGCAAATCCACACACACACACACAAACACACACCACAAATGCATGAATACACTCAACACCACTATCAAGCTGCCCCTTCCTCTTCAATCCCCCAACCCTCAAACACCAGTCCTCCTGCAGTGCAGAGTGGGTGAAACCTCAGCCCTCTCCTCTCCAAGCCTGGCTAGTAATGAACAAATTCACTGCACATTACTCTGGACTTGATCTCTAGCAAAATAGTGCTGGAACAAACAATTTGGTTTGTCAACACCTTTCTCTGGACTCCTCCATCAATGTCAGGGGTCCAAATTTAAACAGCAAAGTGCATTTGACTGCAGGACCCTGAGCTGATTAGACTTCCCAGCTCAGCGAATTGCTCCAGACAGGACGGCAGCTCTGATTGCTAACCCAGCTTGAAAATAGTCTCCGCTGCCCGGGATTAGCATGAATATTTTGATATAGATCGATAAGCAATCTCCACTCCATAAGAAATGCCAGCAGCCTTCATTTGGCTGATCAAAGGCACATCAGCCAGCGGGCGACAGCTGGCTATTGTTTTTCAGCCGGGCTCTGTTGAGAGAGCGAATCCATGGGAGGGATCCACAAGCACGGCTCCGCTGCTCTTCCCACCTAATCGTGGAAACAATCACTGCTTCACAGGATCCTATCTCCCAGGGATGGACCCACTCAAATGAGGGAGGCAGAGGGCCTGACCGCAGGGGGACAGAGTTCATTACTGCTGCGGTCTCAAGCCACTCGGCCACCGGGCGCTCTTGACCCGGAAGTAAAGGCAGGGTCAGCAATCTATCTGTTTACCTTTTCTGCACCTAAACGCATTTCATTGGATTAGACACTAGACTGACAGTGGGTCATGGTTGATCCCACTTTGCTTTTACAGCAGCGAGTGCAGCCCAAAAGTGGAAGATAGAGTGCAAAATAGGGGTTGACTATCTGATCTGAAGTTATCTGTGTTTCTTATTATTATTTTAGCACTGCTACGGCACTAATAAAGCCTCCTCTCTCTGTCTCTTGTCACCACTCTGTAGTCTAGAGCAGCGTGACCAATTATCAACTCCAATAAGAGGCTATGAACACAATTCAATTTATACATCTGTGATCCTATTTGCATTTTCTTCACTTCATCCTGAAAACTGTCACTATTGCAGAAATATTCACAGAATTGCACATTATTTACTTCATTTGACAAAGAGACAGAAAAGTTTTATGTTGGAGTTACTCTAAAATGTACGATTTATTACAAATGTATATGAGATTTTATATCAGTTATTGATCTTTTTGATTACTACTGATTGTATCGGTACTGACCCTGAAAAAAAAAACAAAAAAAACACAACCGTCAACCCCTTATCATTAAAAAAAAAAAAAAAAAAAGCATCTACACTATTCAATACCCAGTATTCTTTAATAATTTGCAAACTGTGCACAAATACACCATAGTTCGTCTGACATCTTAGTCTATGCGTGCATATCCTTGAAAGCAGCAGCGGGTGGACTGATCACTCCCTTCACAACACTAACCCCACTGATTTGCCAGACCCCATAAAAGGCCGCAGGTGTGACCCAAGCATTTAGCAGTTAACTAGTGTGGAGTGAGACCACACGCCACTGACAGACCGGAGGCTCCCACACGGGACCAATATGGAAGGCTGGAAAAAAAAAAAAAACAACAACGGCGCGAATAGTGCACCAATTGTAGATTGCAGGTTTAATTCATTAGGAAGTGTCACTTTATTCCAGGGCAGGCTGAGCAGGCCGATTAAAAAGTGGTTATCAGGATTAATTAGGAGAATATATATGTGAGGATTAGCAGGCCTTTTCTTTCCATGGCCCAGCAGCTCTCTTCTACCATGCATCTCTCTCTCTCTCTCTCTTTCTACTCCGTATTCCTCTATCACTCTGTCTGCCTGTTGAGAATTCAGCTCTACTGCCCTCTTTCTAACATTCTTCTCTGGTTTCTCGATTCTCTCTCAGTCTCTCCGCTGCTCTTTTATCTCTCTCGTGGCATTTACACTATGATGCCTATATTTCAAGCCACCCACAGTAACTTCAGATTGTCTTTCTGAACATTAGAGATGAAATAGAGTCGCAACAGCTCAGGACATGCCTCTGGTTCAGGAGTGGAGAGAGTGTATAGTCATGTCCAGCCTTTAAATAGCTTTTACGTGATGGACTTAGAGATGTGCGGATATGTTTAATAAAAATGCATTTCCACCCATTACTCACTGGATTTTAGTGTGTTTAAGGAGCTGAAATCAGTGAGTTTTAAAAATAATAATTTATTCACGTATGCCTTTTCATCACTGGAGTAAAACTTATTTATTGGAAGTAGAGTGAACTCTACAAAATACATTTTAAATTGAACATTTGGGAGTAAACATTACATATCGTAGTGATTATGATGAAATCCTTCTAAGCAGTTCAAGCATCTGTATGTTGAATAAGAGGAAGCAATTTGAAGATCTGTTAGGGAATCTAAGGAATGTAAGTTTCATGTTCAGCTTGTGACATAAACTTGTGTTTAGCTGTATTTTAGGATAAATATTATTTAAAAAAAACTGTTGTTAAACTTTTATTTTGTCATGCTATTACATAATGCACTGATTCACACTTTATAATAAAAAAGCCCCAAAAACAACCTCAAAAAGCAGCATTAACTTTGCTTTTTTTTTTGTAGACTGGTGTATTCTTCAACTCTCTCCTGCGATCTAATATACTTTAAAATGAGTTTGATATTTTTTGTGCCAATGTAGACAAAGAGCTTATTTTGCAAGTAAAGAAAAGTGAAGAATACTTGAATATGAGTGTGGATGGATTCTATTTTTTATTATCAGTATAGGGTATTAATTTCCTCTTTATTTACAACATTCAGTAAAATTATACTGCTAAAACTGCTGCCGGATGAACGCCAAATAGATGCAGAACAGATGCATAATGGGAGACTTTTACACTAACAACCGCTTGATGTGATCACAAATTTCAGTCAGGCCCCCTCTGGTCAGATTTATTACTGAAATCTTTCAAACTGCTGGTTTATCACAGTGTTTATATTATTACTTCAACATGTTTCAGTTAACATAACCTTGAATCACTGCAGTTCAAGTGCGAGGATGGGCTGTTTTGCTTGCGGTGCAGCCCCATCATTGATGTTAGCAGATGACGCATGCCCTGTTCCTTGGCACAGGCTCAGACCAAATCTTTCATCCTGCTTGACTCTCAAGTGCGGTCGGGGTGGCCCTTAACATTTGAGCTTGAATATAAATTCAACAACCAGGCTTTATTTTTTATTTTGGTTCAATGAGAAAATAATATAGCAATCCACAGACCTTAGTGTTTTTGTTAAATGCATGTGCACGAGAACTTAGGACCAAATGTTTGACTTGCAGGTGGCCTCGGTGAAGAGCAGAATGTTAGAATTTAGACAAGGTCAAAACACACATAAAAAGCGCTGAGTGCTGCCTTATAGACAAGTTCACATTCGAGCTCATTAGAAATTAAGTGTTACAGTGAGGGCCACAGCGATCAGACCACACAAGATGACCAAACAAAGCAGCCAAAACAGAAACATGACAAAACATTCTGTGTGCATTTGAAACATTTAAGCAGTGAAATATAAATAACATAAATCTTACCCTGCAGGACATAGATGGCAACTCCTAAGTGAACTTAGTCCAGGAGAAAGACTTGGACAGGCACTAAATAAGTCAGGAAGTGTCTATTGGATGCAATCAACAGGGATACATTATAAGCAGTTTAGATATTTCCTCCTCATCCAATACTTACAAACACAGTTTACTTCACTGTGCAATTTAATGATTTTTGTGGATCTGAAAACAGGTTTGGGTGAAGCTGAGGACTTAAATAATAGCAGGAGTGGTATTGAACCTCTTCGAAGAAGATCAAATGCAGCTTTCATTAGTTTAGTACAGCGCCGAGGCTCATTGATGACTTGTCAGACAGTCTTCCCTTCAATACGCAGCGAGAGGCTCTAAAAATCATCCTTTTACTGAGCCCTCTCGGCTGTAAATTCAGCCCAGCTCAATACTGCTCACCCCCCCCTCCTCCATTATTTCTTACCATGGATTAACCCTATGCTGCTGATCAAAAGGAAGCTTCTCTGTGTATCTGCTCAGACCTAGACCCATCCGTCCATTAGCCACTCATAATGAAATCTTCAACTTATTATTATGGAAAAATCCATTGTTTGTCCACAGGTACCATATTTAGTGGGAGAGCATGATCTTCCGGAGGATTAAGGAAATGCTTTGGGGGCTTTTGCTGCTCTTCAGAGGGAAGGAGGAGGAGGAGTGGGGGGGTGGCGGGGTGGGAGAGAGGAGGGGTAAGATTGCCTCACAAAATCAGGGGTCTTATGCACCTTTTGTGGGGTGAGACTGTTTCCAATTAAGACAGCATGAGCCGCACAATATCACATTGTCACGCAGTAAACAGAGCTCTGCTTCCCACAGAAATAAGATTGCATCCCCCTAAAGGCGCTAATGATTGTGTCACTGTCCTATTTTCCAGCACTGTCTGAACAACTTAATAGAGACATAACGTGAGCGATCATCAAAGCCGGCAGAACTAGTAGAAGATACTGATCATATTTAGGTCGTGTGTTTAAGACTTGACCTGGGCATGACTACGATCTTTACTCATTCTCATTGCATTAGCCTGTCCGTGTGTTTGAAGTGTACTTACAGTAAATATGATACATACACCAGGGCTAAAAGCTTTACATAAAACTGTCTTCAAAGAGCATATTAACCCATCTTTGTTTACAAGAGACAAGTCGGAGAAAAAGACAATTTGCCACAATGGTCGTAAAAATGGAGCACTCCCCACCTCACTGGCACACACACACACACACACACACACGCACACACACACACACACACACACACACACACACACACACTTGGGGCCGACATAACGCAGACACGAGGCTAAATCACTCGGGACGGGGCATTTAAGACGGCGTGTCACATTTCTATGTAATAAATAGCAGAGATTGATTTGACCTCCCAGCCAGGTCCTGCAGTTTACTTATACACAAGTTAAGAAAAATGGAAGCTCCCATTCTCTGGGGATCCTTTGGGAGGAAATCAGATAGCCTGTTGTGGGTTTAAAGGCCGCAGCGGTCCAGCAGTGTCAATATGGTCCAGCTATCAAGCGACCCACCTCACCACCAGTTCCTACTTCGTGAGGAGGCGATCGCAGACATAGAAGACGCAAACATCTCCAGCTGTCACGTCAGCTTCGGCTTCAGAGATGAGCAACAGGGAGGAAAGGAAGGTCAAAGGGTTTCTGTTACTTATGAGAAAACAAACCTATCTTTTGCATAATTCACCAACAGTTACCTATTAGCGTCATTCTCCAAATATAGCATTTTTAACCACAGCTTGCAGAAGAGCGCAACCAGAGCCATTGAGAAATGAGACCACATACCAGCAGGTGTAAAGTAAGTTCCCAATTTTGAGCACATTACCAGAAGGCAAATGCTTTTTTCTTTTTCCCCAGCACATATCTACAACCTTAAACAGGGGGCGGTGTCTCTGTAAGCATTTACAGAGACATAAGGGGAGGAAATTGCCCGAGACACTGGGCAAAAATGTATGTATGTCTGGCATCCAGCTGCGGGACAAAGCTCCTGAAACACAGTGTTTGTCGTACTGTACACCACCCCGGCCATGTCTGGTTAACTGTACAGTTTTAACCCCCGCACCTGCACCTCTCATCTCCTGAGAATACTAAGGTAGTATGAACACAACATCAGAGACTCTTACTCAGAAGCCTAACAGAGAAAGTGGTCGACCTCAACAAGAACGGAAATACACAGAAGCTGTTCCCGGAGAGCAACATGTGGTGTCCATAAAGCCCACATCCTATTTGGAGTAATTATAATGCTACAGCCACATGAATTATCAATGACGCAGTGACGCATGTAGTGACACCATCTTCAAAATATGTCATCCGTACCAACAGCAGCTACCACTTCAGATAACTCTTGTTTCCATTACAGAGGTAGTGCGAGCTAAAGTTACAGCTGCGGAATATGAATGACTAGGTTAAACTAATCGACTATATTCCTCTCTGTCTGCCAAATACCTACAGGGTATTGTTATTAACCCATAAAGACCCAAACATCCATCACTGACCAAAACCATCTAGTGATTTACAGTTGTGCTCATAAGTTTACATACCCTGACTGAAAGCACATGGGATGGTCTTGAATGTTTCAACATGACAATGACCCAAAACATAAGGACAAGTCAACCTGTCATTGGAACAGCAGAAAAAATTGAAAGTGAAGGAGTGTCCATCTCAGTTTCCTGACCTCAGTATCATTGATCCACATTGGGGAGGAGTCAAACATGTAGTTCATGAAGAAAACCCCAAATCTGAAAGAACTGAAGGTGTTTTACCAAGAAGAATGGGCAGCTTTAGCATCTGAG
>JAPTYQ010000018.1:43059888-43081633 GCA_029814465.1 Ostorhinchus cyanosoma
TGACATGTACTGTAATTAAAGTGCAGCATTCAGTGTGTGTGTGTGTGTGTGTGTGTGTGTGTGTGTGTGTGTGTGTGTGTGTGTGTGGAAACAGTGGTACGCATAACAAACATTAGGCTGTATGGCCTTTTAGGACAAAAAGGACTGTAGGTGAGAATGTGTTGAGGGTAAGTGTGGACCCCTGGCACCCAGCGAGACCCCAGCTCTGCTCCTTCCCTCCCCTTTCGCTGGCCCCTTCTCTCTCACTGCAGACCCAGAACAAAGAGAGGACCAACAATGGATCACTCTGAGAGCTGAATGGCTTTGCGGGTCAAGCACTAACCCCCCTCCCACTTTGACAGAAACACAACCCACACTTGTTCTGCTGAAGAGAGGCTGACCCTCCCGGCAAAGAAATAATGAACGCTGCCTGGGCATTAAACTGATAAAACTACTGGGACTGGAATCAGTTTGGCAGACAAATCACCTCTAATGGCGTGAGGCTGGAGCCTGTCTTCTGTCCCGTCTCTCCCCTCTTCATTACAAGTCTACTGTACACTGTCCAGGCATCCACACGGCCATGGGAGCCGTTCAGCCGGGTTCATAGCTAAGGACGTGACCTTACGGAGCAGCTGTCCGCTCTGTCTCCAGGGCATCGCTCATTTTTATATGTATTTCAGCGTTGTTTCAGTTTAAGGTTTCTTCAAATGGCAGCGTGTTACCAACAAAAGGCCATCATGTGCAACCAACTGAAAATGTGTCGGCGAGTCATTTGTTAGGCAAATTGACTGATCAACTGCCACGGGACTTTGTGTTTACAAATAAAGCTCCGCCTTTGCTATCTCTGACAGCATCAGGATTCAGTCCAGAGATTTGCATATTTCATAGTCAAATTGTTTAAAAATACATTTGCAAATGATGTCCAGCACTTCTTATACTCCATCCTGATGGCATCTATTCAGGTCATCAAAGGCATGTCATAAATCATCGTACAAATGAAGAAACAATACACACACACACACACACACACACACACACACACACACACACACACACACACACACACACTAAATAAACCACTTTTTTTGTGATTGTCTGAACCACAATTGTCTTGTTTTATGAATGTGAAACCATCTGGTACTATACTACGAGGATAAAAATTATTCCACTCTTATGAATTATGTGAAAATGCAATTACATTCAGGTCTGTTCATAGTCAGCATAAGGTATGATAAGGTAAAATGTTATTATCCCCATGGCGACCATGAGTAAGATCATCACATTCACTCTTTTTTTTTTTTTTTTGTCCACCTCAGCTTTGCTCACTTTCAGGCGACTCTTTGACTGCTGTTATGTGTGTCAGGTGCTTGCTACATTTTCTTTTTTTACTTTGACTTCCTGTCAGCTTTGTATACGGTGGCGTAGATGCTTGTGAGCGGCTCAAACAGTGGTTTTACGGCTCACCGTCTGCATGGACAGCTGAGGTCTGGAGGCATGCAAGCTGTTCGGTCTTTCACCTTCGCTCACAGCCCCTCCCACAGGTCAGCAGCCATACATTAGATCAAGCTAGGCCTCACAGGGTTGAGGAACTGATGCCAATCATACCACAATGCAGCATGTAGCAGGGGAGGAAATGAAGCCTATAGCTGAAACGGCAACAGTGACTTCAGTCGGTCTTTGTTTTGTCTGCGCTCGTCAGTCAAGTGTAGGTTTCCAACTCATTGAATGTATGTTTTCTGATGGTAAATGATACCTTCAGAATGTGTATAAACTTTTTCAATGTAAAGAATAGAATAGAATAGAATAGAATAGAATAGAATAGAATAGAATAGAATAGAATAGAATAGATCTTTATTGTCAGTGTCACAGGAACAATGACAATCAGTTTAGCAGCTCTGTTCTGTTTGGCAGCAAAAAAAAAAAAGACTGTATAAAAAAATACGCAAACACACACATTGAAAAATAAATGATCAAATGAAAGGTTGTTGTTTTCATGGCTCTGGATGGTGAACGTAAACTGCTGCTTTACATTCTCACATGACAGCTTTCTTCCAATAAGCAAAAGTATAAGGGCATGATTTGACCTTTTAATGGCAGAAGTCAGCGTTTGTAGGAACAGAGTGGTGCAGTCGGAGGAGCTGCAGTATCTGGAGCTGCACTTCACACTGGGCACAGACTCCACGGCTCATTTGCCTCTGTTCCTCCTCCCTGAGAATCCACTGTGTAAAAGAATCATCCTCAGCTTGAATCCGATCACCTGATCCTGTACATTTTCATGTCTCCTGGAGCCGCAGATCGAAGGCTTCACATTTAACCCTTTACCCATCACTCAGCTGGATGCCATCCCATTTCCCTGACTATTACCAAGAGTAAATGTTTTCCTTCATAGTCTCCAATGAGTAATTTTTGGTGTCGAACTTGTCTCTAACCTTTTCCTACCCCCTTTGTTTGGCTTTTGTTTGGCAACAGCTGTTATCATGGATTTCTTTTTTTTTTTTTTTCCTTTTTTTTTTTGGTCAGCTGTGATTGCTCCGGGCAAAACAGGAGCAGATGGTGTTTTGCTATGCATGAATGGAGCGTTAGAGGAGTTAGACTGAATAGGCCAAGTTTTGAATGGTGTCTACACAGCACCTGCCTCTTGTAGCAGCAGGGACATCCTAGTGGCATGATCTGTCTTGGCTTCGCTGCCGTCGTAAGGGATGAAAGAAAGAAACAGAGGGGGGAACCTTGTTGGGTACCGTCCATATTTATTGATTTTCCTGTGAGTCGTGGCATAATGTGGTGTACAGTCAGTTTGAGTTAATTGGATGTGACACAGCGTGCACGTGTAATCTATCACTCCAGTCTCCTGGTACACTTTATCAGTTTCGTTGCTATAGAAACATGTTGGCTGTGTAATAGCCTATATTAACAGCCTAAGTAAGTTGCAATAAAACACAATTTCAGTGTTTGGATCCTCTGATGAACATAAAACCTATAAAATACCGATGAAATAAAGTGCCAGTAGGAGGGAGAAAGTTAGATTTTACATTCTTACACCAAACAAGTCCAAATAAAAAGAAAACTGCTAACGTTGCCATGAAATGCAGGGACATCTGTCAACCTCTGGGGCATGATGATCTGTCACAATAAAAAAAGAAGAAAAAAAAAAAAGCTTTCTCAAATCAGTGACAGCTTGCTGTGCAATTTTTTTTTCTAGTAACTGTATAACTACAGAATAAATGCTCCAGGTGCATTTGGCTGGCTAAACACTGACAATGCATAACACTCTGAGCTAAACATAATAATCTGAAACAAACCAGCTCCTCAAACGCTCACCAGTGTTGTTGTTACAGTGACAACTGCTTTCAATAAACAGTTTTTCTTTGGGCTTTAGATGTTTATTCCATGACCTTTATGACGCTGACAGCAGGATAATAGCAGTTTGCTTATCTTCACTCAGTCTAGCTTGAGCTCAGCTGCACAACGCGTACACAAATATATTTATAATGCAACGGTGCCGCGTGAAAAATCTAAATGTTTGACTTTCTGCTCACAAGCATTTACTGACAAAATATGTAAAGCTGGTAAATTAACCTGAATGAATAACAACAAATCGTGTTTTTTTTTTTTTTCTTTGCTCGATGCGTTGCAGGATTTAAATGTGGTTTAACAAGTAACCGCATTGTCAGCATTTCAATTATCTACTGAAAATCATTATGTGCTGTTAATTAATGAATACTTTGAGAAACGGGGACCGGCAGCAACCCCTCATGCCTTGGCAATATTAAATATGTAATTGGAATTCAATAGATGGTCACAGGTTGCTGGTTTGCTGTATATTAGAGAGAGGCTGTATCAGAATTCTGGCAGTAGAGAAGCACAGGCTGGACAGAATACAGGCAGATCCAGCTCTCATCATGACAGAATTTAACAAAAGAGGGGTATAAATGTAATGACTGAATCACTATCACCAAGGCAACATCACTGCTCAGGAATCCAAACATGGAGAGTGTATGTATGTGTGTGAGCTCGCATTTTGTGTGTGAGACATGTGGCAGTGAAAGACAAGGAAAAGGGAAGTAAACGGAGGTTCTGGTGATAGCAGACATTTCAAATTCCACTTTATTTTAAGTGCGTTATATTCACTGAGTAGAGTTACCAGAAGTTAAAGTCTCCATTCAGATGTTCCGAGAAGATTATTAGTGGGTTGTAGAGGTATCATAACATTTATATTACCCCCCCCCACCACCACCATCACCACCACCACTCCTTGTAAATTTACTTTAACTTCTCTCGGAGGCACTCATTGAGTCTGGCAGGTCAAAAGTTCTATAAACAAGCATTAGCGTTGGTCAGGGATGTCAACAGTCGAGCCGGCCGACATGGCAGACAGCAGCCCCAAACAAAGTCCACTATTCATCCACAGGGTCAATAGTTCTCTCCTCAAAGTTCATCACCACAAGGTCAAGAATTCCTTAAACATAGTCAACCATTTGACCTGAGGCACAACTCGTTCCTGTAAACACAGCTAAGTATCAGACCTGTCTTTATACTTTTTCTATAAAAGATCTTTTCAGCACAAAGACCTGAGTTTTGTGTTTTTTTTTTGTTTTGTTGTTGTTGTTTTTCATAAAGATTCCAGGTTTAGGTTTGAAGACTGGAGCATCAGGTCTTGCATCTGTGACCTTCAGTCCAGACTGGGTAGATTGGCTGCAGCGTGGGTCTGATGGTCAGATGGTCAGTGTCAGCAGGGCCTTTGTTATGTACGCATTGTATCTGTGCACTGAATGGGAAAACAACAAAAGAATCAAATAAATCATTAAAATACAGAAATCCCCCAGCTTCCACATCTGACTCCTTAGTCATCCTCAGCGTAGTGCCGAGCAACTGACCTCAGCATGTACGAGGAAGACAATTAGGTCACCTCCTGATTGCATTACTCAAATGACATATTAATGTCACGGTGCCCTTTATACATTTCATCAGCGGTACTTAATGATGACGGCAGAAAGAAACATGGAGGCTATCGATTGTGCACTTATATTGTATGGCGCTGAAGAAAAAAAAAAAAAAAAAATGTTCATTAGATTCTGTATCGACCGAGTGAAGCAGGTGAAATTTATCTATTCACCTATTCAAATTAAACCAATCCCATTATAGTAAAAGAAGTGTATTATCCTTGTAAATTATGTGTGTGTGTATAGCAGTGTTTTGAAAATATCTGTAACCTTTTTATTGCAGAGTCCCATAACTCCAACCCTGGCTGTGAGATATTTGTACACACAGTGACCGCAGTACTGAGGGGTTATGGAATAACAAGGAGCTCCATGCATTATTAATGGGCTCTGCTGTGAATCTGTTCAGAATAATAACAGCGATTTCCCAGAGCCTCATTACTGTGTGTTTTTAAAGCATGTGTTTGGTATCCATGGACACCCGCTCTCACATTCTCTTCTTCTCCCAGTGTATTAAGATTCAGGTCATGCACGCCACTTGCTGTTTTTAATTTTCATTTCATCATAAGCACTTTAAGACTGTTGCCAGCGCTTATTTGCAGTTTTCCTGCAGACCTCTTCACTCGGGCTTCTGACAGGACAGATGCTGCAATTAATCACGGCAGAGAAATGGGCATCCTCTCTATACTGAGCTGAAGGGCCAATCACCACAGCAGCAGGCTTCGGCCCAAATTACAAATGCTTTCCTAAAACAAACTAATTGAAAACAAACCAAAATGTGAAAATTCTATCAAACTGCTATCACAGAAGCACAGGAGCAGATTTCCTCCACTAATTTGTAACTAACATTAACCTATGTTTAAATGTCTGAGCTGCCTCGGAAAGGCCCTTCTCTGGACCAGTGGATTCACAGCCTATTGTGAAGATATGATAATTATTGTTTGCTTGCCTTCCCTCCCCCGCTCACCATATTATTCAAGGGAGCTCAGCAAAAACCCCTGGGGATGTCTTGGAAATGAAGCGATTTTGAAGGGAGTAAGAAAGAGGCAGAATCCAATGCACTAGTGTGTGAGAAGGGGACTGTTATTGAGACAAGTACCAGTTACATGCTGACCTTGTCCAGTATCAACACTGTTTTTACACACAGTTACAAGTGACTTCCATTCAGATCACCGAAAAACAGCAAACACTATAATAATGCCAACATGAATGGTCATATATCCCCTGCAAAGTTTTTTTTTTTTTCCTCCCCTATCATAGATTTACTCCATAGAAAACATACAAATTTATTTCTTTTTTTGTACATCTTGTAAAGAACGGAGCGCTATGTGAGATTTATCACCGTTTAAATAACTAAACAAGGAGACGTAAAGAAATACCTCATTGAAAAAAAATTATGGCTAAAAGAAGTAACCTTTGAAATAAACCAATTCTTCCAATAAATATTTGTGATTGATATTTTAATTTTGAACAGAGACACAAAGAAATATATAATACTTCATACAAAATTATGGCTACTATCATATTAGTGATGGAATGTCTCTGGATAAGTCTTCATGGCCGAGCAAAAACTCAAACATTAAATTACTGTTCCTATTGTGAGCTGAAAACAACTTTTCAAGAATCCCATAACGATATGCATTTATTCTATGCACAGTTTTCAAAAGCAGTCGGTTTGTAAGCAAATTACAAACAAAATTAATTGCTTCTATTGTAACTCATAAAAAAGTATAAAAGAGCAGAAATGCACTATGTGATATAGCAATCCACAGGTCGTTTAACAATGTTTTAATTAAAGCCTCACATATTAAAACTTTACAACAGGTGATATGAAAAATGTACATTTTCTTTTTTTTTTTTAGGGACATTTGTACAGCTGGCAAAAATACCTCCAATGCCTTTTTAGTTTTGGCAGTGCAACAAACTGGCTCTGCTAGGTTTCTTTTTCCTTTTTTGTTTTTTTTTAAACAATTATGGTATCAAGGAGCAGAGTAAAAATACATCAATCCCCAAACCATCTGCCTTGATCCCGAATTTTGTATTTACCATAAAATATCCCATTTGTTACACAAAATAAAAACATAATTTAATTGTTAAACATCTGAAGTGAAAACAAATACATTAAAGAACAAATGTTTGGGGTTGCCAGTTACACGCTTTTGGGCAAATCATCTCTAGGGTCGATTACTGGATAAAGGAGGTCTTGTCTCTTCCCACTCTATAAAACATGTACAGCAGATTACAGCTACAGTTGATGATGTGATGACATTAATGATTTATGGCAGTTTCTGTCTCAGTCTGTTCAGTCATTCATCCAGAGATCCAAGTCCCAGACCTTCTCATTTCAGTTTCTCTTATTCTTCAATACATTGTCTGCATTTCTGACATGGTTTAAATGTGGTCAAATATCACGGTGATTATTTGATCGTTTCCCCCCCCCCAAGCCATTGATGAACAAATCTGCAAGAATGATGGGTAAAAAGAGAGAGGTTGGAGTGAACAAAGTCTTGTTATATACTGGCCAGTGTGGGACCAAAGACTGATGTGTGTTACTGGTTTCCAGCAAAGATCCGGTGAGTCATTCAGTCCCGGCAAGAGCTGATAAAAATCCTTTTGTTGAGACGCATTCAAAATGTCCTTCTGCTGCACTGAACTGTCAACTCTGGCCTCATAAATAAAGCTTTATTGTTAAATAAAACAGTGAAAGACACACGTCTTTCAACATATTGTGTGCCCAGTCAGTTTTAAATTGACAACTGAAAGACCTCACAAAACAAACAATCACTGGGCACTCACCCTAACAGGCTTCTGTCAAAGCTCAGCCTATTTTATAGACAAAAACCCAGCTAGTTTACCCCCTGTACACATGTGTGCATATCCGTCTATAACAATGGACAGGTTCTTTGTATAACATTCTAAATCTTACACACTTCTTAAGTGCAACTTAGAAAAGCAACATGGAATGATGCTTTTATTCTATTCCTGTTCTTTGAGATAGGATTTCCATTTGGCTCAGTAAATGCTGACCTGGGACAGGACCTGGGCATGGGCCTGGATTTGGGAGGGGTGCGGTTGCTGCTGTGGGGGGGGCTGAGGGCTACCAAGAGATGCCGAGCCTCCCACTGAATGGGGCGTACCAGGTGAGTGATGGGGTGGAGAACACTGGGACTGGTGCTGCTGCTGCTGTTGCTGCTGCTGGAGATGTTGAATTTGCTGCTGATGCAGCTGATGCTGCATCTGCATGTGCTGCATCTGCATCTGCTGCTGCTGCTGCTGCTGCTGTTGTTGATGTTGTTGTTGTTGGTGCTGCTGCTGCTGTTGCATGTGGTGCTGCTGCAGCTGTTGCTGGAGGTGGTGTTGGAAATGCTGATGCTGCATCTGCTGTTGGATCTGCTGGTGGTGCATCTGCTGCTGCTGCATCTGATGGTGTTGGAGGTGTTGTTGCATCTGCTGCTGTTGTTGCTGCTGTTGGAGCTGCTGCATTGCATGCTGCTGCACTGGCTGCATTGGAGGACTCATCTGGGACACCGCCGTGGACTGGGCTCCCGCCACCATAGATCCTCCAGCACCCATCTGGCCAAGCAGCTGCGGTGGCATCCCAGAGGGCATGTTCTGATGGGAAACTGTGACTGAAGTTACGATCTGGCTGCCCCCTAGTCTCATCTGCAGAGGCTTGGGGGCAATGGCCCGTGGTAAGGCTTGCTGAAGTGCCTGGGAAGCTGATGGCATGGAGGGGTGCTGGTTCAGGGGTGAAGGTAGCACCAGGCCTGGGGACAAGCTGGTCGAGGCCAGGGTCTGCTGCACTGAGCGGATAGTCTGGGCCTCGGCCGATTCTGCTGCAGCCTGCACCAAGAAGACAATGGGAAGAAAAGTGTCATTACAGCTCCCTTTTGTAAAATGCTATTTATTCTAACATCTTCAACACTTTAAATTGCTTCTGTTGTTTCAGCGAGTACAAAAATGCCTTTCACACCTTCACAGCACATAATGGAACACAAGAATTCTGAGTAATTTAATTCACTTCTCTGTCAAATTAACACATTTTTCACGTGAAAAGAAGTTTCTCACCTTGGAAACCAAGCTAGCACGATATGCTGCGAGGGCTTTTAAATATTCTTTTTTGGCAGCTTCTGTTTTGCTTTTGTAGACCTGTGATGACACAAAAGTACACGTGAATAGATAAATGAAGTTTCTTTTTAAATAGCCATTATTCACTTTGCCTAACACAGATCACATACACACACACACACACACACACACACACGCACACACACACACACACACTCCTCCTTGAATGTAGCTCCCACTGCAGGATCTAACCTATTTTAACTGATCTGTGTTCCTGTAGGCTACTATAGCAGTACCTGTTTCTGCTCCTCGCCCAGGCCATCCCACATGGATGCTACTATCTTGGACACTTCCCCAAACGTTGCGTTGGGATTTTGACCCTTGATAGCAGCCTGAGTGTCTCTGAAGAACAGGGCATATGCCGACACCGGCTTCTGGGGTTCGTTGGGATCCTTCTTCTTTTTCTTCTTGGGTGTTTTGGGTTTCTTTGTCGGATCAATGGGGGCTGGTCGCTTTTCACCAATGACCTGCAACAATGGTAGTAAACACAAACGTCCAAATATGTAACATACACATGAGCAAGTTAAACATCTTTCACTTAAATCTGACAATTATGGCGATTATGCTGGGAACTCTAAACTGGGATCTGAAGGCCTCCACCCTATGGTTCGTATTATGCTGGAAGGATTCCATACCCTGTTGCCATCATCCTGGTCGTCTTCATTGATGGAGCTGGAAGGAGACGGTGTTGCCGACTTGCTGGCAGGGGGTGATGGGGAAGTGTGGGTGATGTTGGATCCTGCCATGTTTAAGCTCAACTGGCCGTTAAGTTGGGACTGGTTGATAGTGGTCAGCTGATTCCTTGACATCATACCATTGGGACTGTTCATGCTGATGATAGACTTCATCACCATGGCTGGGTTGGGAGCGTACTGGCGAAGGTGGCCTTGTCCAACATTCTGCAAAAGAATTGACAGAAAAAAGGAAAATAATATTGACGTGTTAATACTCTGCCGGTGAGGGTCTACAACACAGGTCTGACTGCACAGACTTGTACCTCAGATGGGCTCATTATGACTCCCTGCTGCCTAGTTCTTGCTTGTGAAGCTGTATCCTTTTACCAGAGAGAAAATCGGGTCATTGGATTCTTGGATTGTTATGTGGAAGATCGCATGTCATGATGTCCTGGGTCTTAAATGTCTCTATTACAGGCCATGATAAATTATCTTGACACCCGAGCAGCCAACTTTATAAGCCAGTAATAGACGGCTACACAGCTCAGTTGATTCATTTCCAAACTCCATTGTATGGAAATCTGTGACACCGCTTTTGACTGCCTTGTGTGTGTAGGGTAATAATCCAGGGAAGGTACAGTAACTGTGGCACATACCACAACTTCAAATGCCACAATCCAAAGACAGCTGGGGTCGCACCTTGTATGCACGCACCTGCACGAGGAGCCACACATTCTCTGGTGAGAAACAACTTTAAGGTTTTTATTTCTGTAAAAGAGGACCTGCTTGTCTTTAACAATGGATAGGTTCTAAATTTTGCACTCTTCTCAAGTACATGATGGAGTGGAGCTTTTATTCTATTCCTGTTCTTTGAGATAGGATTTCCATTTGGCTCAGTACACACTGACCTGGGACAAGACCTGAGCATGGACCTGAATTTGGGAAGGGTGTGGTTGAGTCGATTCACTTCAAAATTCTATTGTATGGAAATCTGTGACACTGCTTTTGGCTGCCCGGGAGGGTAAAAGAGTAACTTCAAATGCCACAATAAAAAAGACTGCTCGAGTTCCCGTTTGTGTGTATGCAGCCTCCAGTCTAAAGAACCATACGTAATTTGGTGAGACACAACTTTAAGGTTAAATCTCTGTGAAAGAGGCACATTTCATAGAAACAACTGACTGCCAAGGAGTGAAAAAAATACTCCTATATATAATCAACACCATAAATCAACTGGGTGAAAGCGTGAAGCCTAAAAGCTTTGGACAGGTCCCCTGTCTTCTACCATTAAGGGTAAAATGTAATAACATTTTCAAAATCTCCAACACATTTTTTCCCCTGATAAAACATTTGGTTTTAGAAAAGGTGCAGCCTACATGTTTGCATTGATTGTGGTGAGGGTGAAATTATGAAGACTGCCAGCTCCCCTGAGGGAAGACTGATCAGAAAGCCAGCAGAACTGACATGGAACAGAGAAGGGGACGTGAACACAACAGAAAAGGTGATTTGTTCTCCCTAGGTACATCCATCTGGTATTCAGCAGCACAAACTCAATCTCTCCCAACATCAACACATCATAAACCCACGCACCTGGCTTTATTGAAAGAACCTTATGAATGCCCGTCTTCAAAAACAATATTGTAACACCATTTCAGATGGAAACATATTGGATCTACAATCCATTTCTCTCTCATATGCCATGTCTACTGCTTATCATAAATACAATCTATGACGCGAGAACAAATTTATATTTACATGTCCAACAGAGACACAGCAAAGACGAGGCAAAGGTTGGGAAGCAATTGAAGACATATTGTTATGAGTCCTCAAATATGGACAGTTTGAGTTTTCTCACAAATAAAAGAAGCAATAAACAAGTCTGTGACCAAATGACTGTGATTTACATATCTGCAGCCGGGGATGTTCCAAGTGTTATTGTCATCTTCATTACTGAGAACACGATGGCTTGCAGTGTGCTCTCTGCTCGCTGTGCACATCAAAGATGCACACACTGAGCTCATTAGTTGTGGCCATCTGTATAATAACACTTTTGTTCAATCCCAATGATGCAGTTTTGACTTGGAGCAATGGCCCATTTTGCCATTTGTTTGGAACATGGTTATTCCTTCTAAATGGCCTTTGGATGTAGCATATTTAAAAAAAATATGCACTGATGACCACAGTTAAACATCCTACATTTAATCATATCACATTGAAACGAACGCTTAATGTCTTCTTTTTTTTTTTTTTTTCATTGCATGTTGTTGCATGAAGCGGAGAAGCAGGCATTTCACTTTGCTTGTCATTTTCTAAAACAGCAATGACAGTTTCATCAGTTAGCCACCAGGATTAGCATGTCTCTTAAATGAATCTGAACAGATAACAACTAATAACACACTAGCAAAAGAAAAATCATCTTAAGTAACAGTTGCCTTGATTGTGAACATGAATCTAGTACTAGGATGTTTATTTATGTCTCTGCTATCTCATTTGCATTTTGATTGCAGTATTGTCAGCAGTCACAGCAGACATCTAACTAGATATTTTGATAGTCATCGTAAATCTGCAAATAAGTCCTTATCTTGAGTACACAGTGGCCAGATGTGCCTTCCTTAGTCAGGTTTGTGTGTGGATGTAATGGTGTTTGTGTGTTAACGCGACAAGCTGAAATATGTTCCTAATCACTGCAGCCTTTTTAATACATTAAGTTTGTTATGCTCCCCATTGTGTCAATTTTAGATGTCAAAGCTGAAATAGCTGACGACAAAATAATGCATATGGAAAAAAAAAAAAAAAAAAGCCATTTTTTTTGTACATTAATCTTGGCCTCATCCACATTTATCACAGTACACACTTCACACAGAGCCACATAAAGCACACACAAAACTAACAGATAAGGGAAAAAAAAAAAAAGCTTCAATGTTGACAATGTGTGAAAACCCTTTCCACAATAAACACAGGCCAATAAACGCAGCAGCTGGACTCAAAATGCAACATTATGCATTTACCAAGTGTGGTGATAAAAATCTTAACACTGATGTCAATGAAAACAGGCTTGAGTCTGTTTTTAAAGATATTGAAAATCAGAATTTAGGGGGAATTTATGAACAGTGGCACTATGTACTAAGCTGTAACAGACTGAAAAGAATGTTAACAAGTTCAATTTCCATTCAATCAATGCCAGAGCTCTTGGAAATATTCCATGGCAGGAGAGGGGTAAAATCATCTATATGGTAATTATAAGGATGAATCCCCCAGTAACTTTCGCCAGCATGAAAGGTCAGTCCTATTAAAGATAGTTTATCAGTGCTCTGCACATATTCCTTTACTCGGCTTCTAAACGGGTACATCATTTTATTTTTTTTCCTCCATTTTCAGCAACCTGCTGAAGTCCGTGCTTAAGCCAAATGAGAAAAATGGAATTTTGAATGCCGGTAAAGGCTATAATAGCATGAAGATAAATTGTTTTTCTTTCCCCTGCCCTGTCTCAGTCAAACACACTTCTCTCTCTTTCTCTCGGCGTGGTGTGCAAACTCAGTCTAAGCTCCGTTCCCAACCTCTAACCCCAACTTAAAAACAAATCTCTCTCCGTCACCCCGGTTCTCCTCAACCTCTCAGACTGCGAGGCCACTAGGTTTTTATCCCCTCAGTCCGGTACAGCCACTGACCCCTAGCCCCTCCACCATTCCTTGTGATGCATTATGGGTATTTAAAACTTGTCCAACATGACATCATTTCATTTTGAGAGCTGCCTGAGAAAAGTAAATTACAGAATCAATCATGCAGAAGGTCAAGCTGAGACTTCATTACAAGTATTGCATGCCTGCATGAATATCTTTCATTTCTGACTGACCCAATATGTCACAATAGCTGCCTGTCAGGGGAGAAAAGAAAAAAGAAACAGAGCGAAAAAAAAAATCCACTCTCTTAAATTGATGTACAACTCATGTCAGTGCTTCTTGGCTTGGAAGGGAGATAAGAGGGAAGTGTAGAAAAACATGCTTTCTGCAACAGTACTCACATTTTCCATTTGATTCAGGATATAGTGGTTTTTGACCAGTCAAACTTAAGGTATTATATTCTCTGCCAATCGGCCCGGTATCAAGGCATATCAAATCATGTGAACAACAAACTACAAATGGCTTTTTTAGACCCAGTGTTATCTTGCATGATGCATGTGGACCAAACACACTATCTATGTTGTATTAGATGTTATCGGCGCTGCTGTAAAGCTAGTGACATGTAAAAGAACAAACCGGCGATGAAGAATATACATTATACACCCGCATAATAGTAAATACATGAAGACAACAGGGCCGACTTCTCCAACAATACTTCTTTGAACGTCTAATACAACTAGTTGAGTGAAAGTTTCAAATCCAATCATACAATATACAGAGCCCATTTCAGTACATGCTTACATGTGTCAAGAAAAACCTAAAATGTGGTGAAGGCACCAGGTGTTTTTTGAAATAGAACCCAAGACTCTTGCTGTGCAGCGGGGAGAAAATTGAGAAGAAATTGTGAATAAAGCAATACTGGCAGCTCTAACTCCAGTACTATTTGGCACTATTGAGACTCAATCACAAATCAGGAGGACACATGCTGGGAGACAAAAATGAGAGTCAGAAGCTTGTTAGGAGAGCAGATTAAATAAATAATGACTTCAGATTCAGGGCTTGCCAGGCACACTGCAGCTGAAAAAATGCATTTCTCTTTGTAGAAGCTCAGCATCTGTGGCCAATTTATAAGACATACGCTGAACATTATGGGAGAGGAATTAGCAGAACACTTGGCAATGCAATGCCATGGAAGAAGCCTTTGAAAATAGCCCAGGTATATTCTCTGGTTGGGTTTCTCATTAAGTTCTGATAACAGACAGCCTTTATACACACTAAATATTCTCTAGCAGTAAGCTAGCATAGAGGAAGAAAACCAAGACAAGTGTTTGGGAAATATGAGCATGGAGGCTTGATGAAAAATGTAATTGCAATAGTGCACGGTTTATTTGTTTGCCCCCGCAGCCATAACAAATAACACAGAATGTAATCATGTATATAAGGTTGTCATTCCTTTATCAGTGTGCTGACAAAATGACAAAACACCCCTCTTAGGGCCTCCGTGAATCATTGTGTCTGTATATAGAATGCAATGAGAGCTGCACAGTTACTTATCTCATTTAAAAGTTGCCTTTTCAAGGCAAAGATAAAACCATAGATGAATAGAATTTCTATCAGCACTGTCACTGGACTTTTGGGGATCAATCCCATTTACAGGAAAAATGAAGGGCCACCACAAGCCTTCCCGCAGTACAATGTGTGATGACTGATAACGAGTGAGTAGTGTGCCGACGACAATGCCACAAGACAAGGAGCAGAAACCCACATTCTCCCCTCAGTTTTTAATAGAGTCTCCACACAATCAGAGACATGAGCCATGCAAATGGTGTTAAAGAGGAATAATGTTTGAGAATCAAATCTAATCCTCCAGCAAGTCGTGAGAACAGTCAGGAATGTAATTGTGTCAAGGTTCCGTTTCTTCCAGATGTAGAAAGCTTAACTGACCATGAAATGAAAATTCTTTAGGCAAAAGCCTTCTGGGGCTCACTTACTGTATGCGGCAGAGATATTTTAAAAGCTGCAATTATTTTACATGCCAGAAGCATGGAAGCAGGGAAAAGAGCTGTAAAATTTTATAGCCCTTTTCCAGATGGAATGTAAATAAATATCTATAATATCAGTGTGGTTCAACAAATGTGTAAAGGGGAGGGGTCTACAACACACCATTTAGATATAATAAACATGGCACCTTTTTTCTCCTCAATGCAATGTGTTTTCGTGGTTCACAAAGCAAAATTCAGCATCAATATCATCATCTCTCCGCTCATGCTTTTGTCCTTTCATTTCTTTTCTCCTAAATGAAGCTTCTATATTTGTAATAGGTCTGTGAGACAACTAGTCAGCCAGTGACATTTCCATTTTTCCTCCTCAATGCTTCTATGATTGTGGCATTTGAAAATGCCTTTCCACTCTCAGACAACAATCTTACAATCTATAGCACATAACGGTGCGAACATAAAGAGAGTGAATACTATTTTTCCATGTTTGGCCATCCGTTTCGTGGGAAGTGGAATTAGGTGAAAAAAAAAAAAATCTGTTCATCAAGTCCTTACTGTGAGGGTTATTCTCTACTGCGGTGGTTTCAGATACAGACAAAGCTGAAACTAAGCTACAGATGAACCGCTGTGTCCTTTTTATGAAGCATTCAGATGAAGTCATGTGAAGACTGAGTGTGACATTGGACGGGGAGACATCAGCATTTACAGTAGAAAAAGGCTTCAGGAGGGAACATGAATAATATATAAGCACATGTGAAACTGTGGCAGTTTGGGTCCCATTTTTGCAGTCCTTCTGGGGGCTGAGTGCGCTTTGTACTCGTACACCTGTGATCTATTCACATCTGCTCACCTTACAGAGGGGATCATCTGCAGTTTGTGTGCTTTTTAAAATCCTCACAGTAAGTAACATAATATCATGACATTTACTCAATGTGATCATATACCTCCTGTGTTGTAAACAAGGCCAGATGCTGTGCCAGATGCACCGACAACAGGAGGCACACAAAAACTGTGAAGGTGACATTATGGTTCAATAAAAGGACTCATTTAAGAACTGATGAAAGGTCTCCAGTGGTTTATACTTCCAAATCATACATTTTACTTTGGGCATGCTATCAGTAAACCGCATCTGGCACTGCAGCTACAAGTAGGACACACATTACAGCGGTGCGAGTGGACGATCTGTGTGTTGACAAATGAGGATAACGGGCAACCACAATCAGTCTCAGCTTACGTTTTACTAGTCACGGGGTAATAAATAGACTTCTTAATTTACTATTGGTGGGAATGTGCTGCAGCGCTCACCACAGGTTGGCCGTTGTTGACAGACACCCCTTCTTGATCCATCATGTTGCGTGAGATGGTAATCGAGGGCAGATCCAAGCTCTGAGGAGGGAACTGAGGGATTAAAGGACCCCTGTGCTGAGCTGGAGGCGGCTCCGGCATTACCGGGTAGGGAGAGTCCACTTCCGTTAGGCCCAGACCAGACTCGGTCTCAGGTGGAGGTGTAATGGGAGGAATCTCAAACTCCTCGTCTCCCAAACTGGGTGTGTGAAACGTCTGTAAAGAAGGGAAGGGAAGGGGAGGGGAGGGGAGGAGGAAGAAAAAAAAAAAAATCATGAAATCCAGCGACACAAAACAAACCATGAAGCATTTGCCACGGCGGGTCTTATCTAACATGCCGGCAGGAAACCTTCAGGGATTAAATCAGACAACTTTGTTTAAGAGAGGGAGTGTTTTAGTAGAGTGGAAATACACTTGTCTGTAAGTGCACTAAGATGTAACATTTCCTAAACCTATTAAAGTCCACTTTGAGTAAAAGAAGGAAAAAGGCAGAGGCAGGAGAAGAAGACGTCAAACGCAAAAAATATCAAGCGGCAATCATGGAAGAGAGAGGATACATGATAAAAGCCCTTAATCTTAGGGATGGAAGATGTTGGGTTGAAGTGCAGTGAAAATACACGTCACAGGGAGATGGGTTTAAAGAACATTTTCAAAGATTATTACGCTTGGCCAGAAGTGTTTCTTTTTGTTCCCCTTGCCTGCACCCTTAAATCTGCTCATCAAACAGCGTAATCCTTCTGCCTTTCGAATTAAAGCTTTTGGTCACACTTAATTTGCTTATGTGCCTTCTTGGAGATGGGAATGTTCACCTACTTGGGTCTTGTTTTCATCTTCACATTGCATTAAGCTACACTCTGGAGAGCCAATATATTCATATCCTCACAATGACCACACTGCAGGTCCGCAACATATTGAGCTCAACACAGGGCCAAGCAGCATGATATCAGAGGTGGTGGGGTTATGTTCAAGAAAACCCCTTGGAAGCATGGGTCTCTTTCGAAAAGTGAAATTAGTTTAACTTCCAGCACTTGGAAAACTGCTAAGTGCAAGAGGACATGGTAGCAGAGTGGTAAAATCATATTAAACTGACCAAACTATTAGAAATATCCAAAACCATGACTTTCTTTTTAAGAGAATTTAAAATACGGCCAACTCTGCATCCGAGAGACTCCGGAAAGAACACAAAAAGTGCTTCAGGTTGATCTCAAATAGAAACTTTGGGCCCTTTTCCACTTTTTTAGCACGGTTTAAGGATGTCGCTTTTGACCTCATCAACTGTTCACAGCTTTCCACACATCACATCATGTTCAACAAATATGCAAAAGCTGGAGGGGCAGCACTTTCTGACATGAGCCCACTTCTTTGAATAGGTAGCCCTTTTACTTTGTTCAACAGCTCAACTACATTTGAGACTTGACTCAGATGTAAATAATCATTCCGTACCCAGCCGTCTTAGATCGGCTCTTCTTGTCGCATTCAAGACCTCGACACTTACTGATAACACCTTCAATTCTTTTCGTTGAACTCAACAACAGAACTAACCAGGCTTGTCTTCCCTGTCTTGCTCCACTCTGTCTCCATGTCTCCAGTAGGGGATGGAATAACAGAAGGGAGACAACAGAGGGAATATGCCAACACAGCCCTTGATTAGGGAGTATTAATGTTCCCCTTGCTTGCTTTAGCACACAGACACTTGAAACTAATTCATTGCCTACTCAGGGCAGCTGCCTTGACAAGCACTGATGAATTCCAGTGGCAAAGGCAGCTAATAGAGTTTTCATTCCCCCTTTCTTTCTCTCTTCCTGCTCCCTGCCACTGTTTCACTTTTCAGTGCTTGTTTCACAGCTAGAGAATCAGTTCTCTTTTCAGAAGGAGCGAAGGTCATATTTATCACAGCCCTGGCCTCTGGCTTACAGAGTGCAGAATAAATCACAAGCACCTTCAAACCATTTACTGGAAGTCCTCTGCTGTAACATTATGCTTTAGTCCACTCAAAACTCTTGCAACTTAGCCCTCCATAATGTCTGCTCAGCATCATGTCAATTAAAACACACTGTGTTTATAAAGTTAAGAAAATAAGTGCCATGAGTCATGGACAAAAAATCCAAATATCCTCTATCATCACAGTCTTTATTCTTCTCTTCCCACTGTGAAGCCGGGTCAGTCTCCACACCAGCTTTGACAACTCAACTCTGTGAATCCATCTGTGTCATAACATGTAGCAAAATGAAAACACTGGTTCACTATTATAATGTCTCAGCCCTGTCTAGTGGAGTCAGACACAGCCAAGGCTGTCATGATCATGTGCTTAAACCCTCTGAGAGATGCTTTGAGGAAGGCAACATGTCTCTTACACATTTTTGTTCTCTTGCTCTGCTATAGAAACAATTTGCTGATGTAAGTAGGTTTCCTGTGGTGTTCTACTATGTAAGGTAAATCAGGACAGAACTATATAGGCCACAGGATCCTATGGGCTGCTGCATTGTGGCCTGAATTACAGAGCTAAACTAGAGATTTGAGACAAACCTCAAGGAAGGAGGTTGGTCGAGGTGAGCTGTACTTTTGAAGGAGAGCAGCACAAGCATGACTGTGACCTTTAAGTGAAGCACAAACATGTACTTGGAGGAGACGAACGTTAGTGTTTAACGTCTGCTAAACAGCATGGGAGTGGAGGACACAAAAAGACAAAAATCATAGAAGGGGAGGGAAGATCAGCTTCAAAGGCTGTGGTTGTGTGCACCACCTCCCTTTGTTAATGATGACACAAATTAACATCAACACCAAGGACATTGATAATGGAGACATGCCGTTTGTGTCTCATTTGGGGGCAATGGAAGATGTCAGCTGTCCCTGAAAAAAAGGCCCACTCCCTGGGGAAGAGGTGCCAGATTTTACTGGAACCCACTGAGTGTTACAGTGTTGCACACTGTCTGGTGTCATTTCACATAAAGCCAGTCTAATTCTGCACCAGGAGGAGCTTAGGGGGCTCTGATCGGAGATTAAGAGATGCACAATCCACTTTCTTCGCATCACCAGCCTGATTATCCATTTAAATTGTTCTGAAAGGCTCAGCAGAGCCAAGTACCCAGCCAGATGCTGGCTTGGGATGTGCAGGCATGTACATGTTAAGAGGTGAGGTAAGAGAGAGCACAACAGACAACAGAGAGAGAGCGAGAGAGAGAGAGAGAGAGAGAGAAACAGAGAGAGACGTGTATATGTGTGTCTTTCCATTGGCAACAACAGGGTCCAGTAGTGTGAGAGCAGGGCTTGTACACAGACCTTATATATCCAGCTTAAATATCCTGATCAGGTATGTGGAATGTCCACTGCTCTACTGGATGGAGCACTAGACTGCACTTACAGTGTAGTATTACCCTCAAATACCTAATAATTTATGATAACCACAATGTCTTGAATGGGTACAGGAGAGCATTATGTAAAATGAAATGAGTGAACAGCAAATACAAATTCATGGCAACAGGAAATTAAGTGTTTTCAGGGCCTTGGAAATACTCTAGTGTCTGTCTTTAAATATATGTAGACAGCTATGTCCATATTAAATTATACCTTTCAGCCATGTTTACAGTACATGAAATTCACAGGTCACAAGAAGATCTTTATCAGAGAATTTTCCCTTTCTGATGTTCCTGCTCTTTCAGCATCAAGACAAAGAGCAAGAAAAAAGCTTTTCAGGCACTATTCCCAGTCCTTCAATAAACATAGTAATGCGATTCACAGATGCAATAACCAAGACTTGTTAAAGGCAGCAGCATGCAATTACTGCCTATAATAGGCCTCAGAATCAATAGAGACAGCATTGAAGATCCAGTTTCAAATATCTAGACAGGCAGAGTGCAGCTACTCAAATGACAACATACACCATGGCACCCCTAATCAACATTATTTCAAATTTGGATCATTTGTAGTCCATTTCTACATATTTATAGTTGATTACATGACTCTAATTTGATTGGGAAAGTAAAGTGATACATCTGAGTGGAACACAATCTCAGTGTACAGTATCATTTTCCCTGAGGGAAGCAGTCAAGCTTTCCCTGCTAGGATGTATGCTTTACCAGGCACACCAAGGTCATCTTATCTCATCCTCTAAGTGCATAAGGTAAATGATACACCAGCCATCGAAACAGGAACACAGGTCTGCTCCATGTAAGCTTTCATCTTGCTCAAAAAACATGCACTACTACATTTATACTAAATGTCATGTACATCTGTTTGGACGGACACTATTCGTGACTATCATATTAACTTTAGCTGCATGGGAGTCAGTCGTGTCACTCAGATTTCAAGGTGTTGACGCAGAAGGCAAGTGCTTGCTTTAATAGAAGGTTTACCTTGAAAAATGTCTTCTCAGGACCAACAGAAAAACACCACAGTATTTGATAAGTTTAACTGAATTAAGTGATAATCTTATATATCTGTGACATTGTTTGAGAATGCGTGACAATAGATATGCAAACTCACTTTTAAGCTTGACTAAGACTTGAACCTGTAATTACTGGCTAAAAAGTGAACATGCATGATTTAGAGCATGTTTAATGCTATTTTTATACCTGACCTAATTTCAGAATGAGGTGTAGTCGCTCAGAAAGTGGGAGTGCATGGACATAGAGAGCATGTTAAAAATAATTACCGTGTGGTTTCATTTGAAAACAATGGCTAACCAGTTTTGCTGGCATACATTTAGCTTGGTTGTCAAACTAAGCTGTTCATCATGGAACACTCATATAGGATATTTCCTTTCCCATTGTACCCTCTGCCCAAAGCAGACGCAGTAGAGATTATATAGCATTACAGTGGAGCCACAAAACCGAACAACTAAGAATCGCTTTATTCTTACTTTAGCTCAGGTTGCAACAAATAATACTGTACAGTCTATTGGTTGATGAGGGAGAAAAAAAAACTATGCTTAAGACTTGTTCTCTCTCACTCCTTCTAAGCACAATACCATCTGTGCCCTAACACTGGAAACAGTTGTTCCTTTTGATAAAATGCAAATGAGCTAAGCTGTTTTTATCAAGGAGTGCCCCCCCCCCCCACCCCCCCTCACT
>JAPTYQ010000018.1:43081646-43099252 GCA_029814465.1 Ostorhinchus cyanosoma
TCCCTCAGCCCACCCCCCCTCCTCCTCTGACTGCCACAGTGGGCCCTCACAGCTGGGGACTGAACGCTCTCCAAGCAGCTTGTGTCGGCGTGGTCCCCGCTGCAGTGGGCCTCAGCAGCCCGTGGATACAGAGGATGCACCCACTCAGCGTAAATGTGGGGGAAAATTAAACTTCTTCCATAATACTCTGTGGCTTTGTGAGGGGCCACTTTATGAGCATGAGGTCACAGCCGCCAAACGCTTCTGTGCAGCCGCCTGAGCTTTAGTGTCACAGTTGCTTCACAAACGCTGAACGGACATGAATCAAAACAATGATATTAACAATAACATCTATCTCGGTATTTTAGAGCCATGTAATGATGCTTTTCTGTGGGTTTTGAAGCCAGATCAATCCCCCGATCTAAACTGGATGAGATTGGTCTGTTTGAACCACAGAAGATGATGGGGTTTTTTTGGTGCACTTGTCTCTAATGACAGGGCAGCGGAGTGGGCGGAGGGGGAATAAAATGGATAAATTTAGCACAGTGTTAGGCCTGCTATGGCTCAAAGAGCCTGTTATATACCTCCAGAGAAACAGAAGGATTCCTTTCTTTCTTCTAATGTGACAGTATAGTACACAGTTATTCTGGCAGCTCCACAGCCTCATATTTTCGGGGACATTTCACTTTCTGTAAGTGTCAGCAGATGGAGTGGCTCAGAGATTGATGGAACTGCAGAATCTCTTTGGGCTCCTTCATTATAGTTTTGAAAAGAGGAAGAAAACAGGTGTTTATATCCTCAACTTTCTGAGATATCACTTAATCTTACAGAGCACAGTCACGAAAGTCAGAGCACATCAGTGTCAGCTCTGAGAAGTTACTATGAGACAATAAAGGATGAGCCTGCCTCATCCTTATGTAAGCTTACTGTCTTGTGTGTCTCAAGAGCAGCTTTTCAGGCAATATAAAATACTGTTTCCAGTGACAGAGATGGAGACATTTGAATTGGGATGAATCTTTTTGGGCAATATGGAGGGTTTTATGGAATATCTGACTTGATGGAATACCAGACTGCTTTATGATATTGTTTTTAGTGCGTCCAACTTTCCCATCTTTGAAAGGGAAATCATGAACCACAGAGATATATTAAAAAGGAGCAATATGTTTTACGACTTCATTCTAGTATTTACAAGTAGAACCTTTTACATTTGCAGTCATTCAGAAAACTGTCCTAGGCTTCATCTGAACTGCATTTATGATTGGAATTCTTACACTCATAGGGAAAATAAAGCTCATACTCACATCCCCAGCGGCGAGCAGGGCACCGTTAGCCTCCGCCATGTTCATGTAGTTGTTGTTGTTGTTCTGGAACTGCAAAAATGAAAAGAAACAGACACACAATCAGCCTCCTAGTGTCCAGATACACAGCACTACAGCTCACGCCTCCTCCTTCATAAAGGACACCTGTCACTCAAACAGACTATCACACTTGGCTCTGGATGTTTGCACACTGAGTTAACCCCCTTTTTACTACTTGCACGAGTGCATTCTGCCACTTTGCCATTCTTGTGACATGAAGAGAGGCATGTGAGAGGCCCACGCCAATTCAAACCAGGGTAATGAGAATCTGGTCCGACTATTCAGCTCTTATGGGATGGCAATTAAGGATATGTTTGCATCACAAAGCCAAGCATCAAGATGCAGTGGCAGGTTATTAACTTCAAATAACCTATGGGAGAGCACTGATACTGAGGGGAAATAAGGAGGTGGAGGGTGTTTTTAATATGGGAGGAGTGCACTTTTTGGTTAATGCGAGATAAATTATTAATTTTGCCACGATAATTTCTGACGTTAATTTATGCAAACTACAATCTCACTTAAACATAACATTTTCAGGATTCAGAAAAATAAAACAGAATTTTAGTTATTAGTATAACAGCTCAATTTCATAAATAACCATCTATTAGTTTTTACATGTTAATATCAGAGATGATAGCAGCGTATTGTAAAGCCACTGGTGGTAAAATTGTGAGTGACACACTGTAAAGACAAATTACCATTTAGAAGACTCGATATGCTATTAAAACCCTGTACTTTGGTATGAAATAACATGTTTTCACAACATCCCCCCGCCCCCCCAAAACCCACATATAGCCTGCTGGCAAAATGGCAGCCACTTCCTTTCTTCGGAGAC
This sequence comes from Ostorhinchus cyanosoma, assembly GCA_029814465.1. Lineage (NCBI taxonomy): Eukaryota > Metazoa > Chordata > Actinopteri > Kurtiformes > Apogonidae > Ostorhinchus > Ostorhinchus cyanosoma. The sequence goes on from JAPTYQ010000018.1 coordinate 43,083,819, forward strand.
ACAACCATGCTGACAGGTAGGAACAATGGGACATAGAATGAAGAATTATGGGCTAGCAGCTGGGCCCAGGAGCACAATGCACCTCTCTGTGAGTGAGGAGCGCAAACCCAGCCTACATGGCTAGAAAGGAGAAAGAATCACAGCGAGTTGGTCTTCATGAGGTTCCACTGAGAACACTCTCCCCATTTTCAACAAAGCCCTGCTGTAATCTCTTTTATGTGTTTATTACAAAGTCACTCTTTTAAAACATTATGAGTGACGAAGAAGTCTAATTGACAGAGGGAGTTAAAAAAAGAAAAAGGCTTCTTATCTTAGCATAAGCCAAACAATAGTGGAAACAAATTAAGATCAGAGTGAACTGAGAAGTGCATTAATATATTTTCTAGCCCTTTGTGTTTTTTCTCTTCTCTTTTTCTTCTGAGTGGTTAGTATGCGAATGTAATTACCGAAGAACTGCTGCTAATCAACTGCGAATGGTATCCATTAATTAGTCTGTGCCCTGGAGAGAGTGTGGGGAATCAGCAGCAATGTTAACAGTGTTACGCACCAATGAGAAAGGGAGCCACAAGCTCTGCGAGCAGTTGCTAAAGCAGGTGGTTTGTGCTCTCTAGGCCTCCAGTGTCATCATACCTGAAGCTGCCCCACTAAACTATATTTGACTCTACAATGACGTTCTGCGTGTTTGCATTACCTCAACACAAAACAAATGTGTAAAGACGCAACAGCGCATCAGTCAGTGAGGAACATCTGTCTATAGGTTTAGTACCCCTTATTTCCCAACTGTGTGTAAATTTGAGACATGACACGGCTGGGTTACATCAGCCACTCAGCTGGTAATTAACCTTATGCTGCGCTTATCTTGGAAGTGTTACTCTGTCCTCCTTCTTCTTTTAGATAACAAATTGAAGTCTCAGAGATATCCCTCTCTATTCAAGCACTAGGAACATTGTTCTGATTGTGGATGAAGATAGTGCTTAACGCAATGCCGTCTCTGTTTCTTCTTTCCCTGTCTCTGTCCGGATGTGAATAAGATTTTAAAGAGTGTGGACAATTTCTCTTTTATTGTAAATACTTCCCTGAGAATTGAAGAAAAGCCCAGAGGAATAGACGTAGATTTGCCTTCTTTTTGCTTTTGTACTTTTCTGCCTGTTGCATCAATAGAAAAGCAGTGATGTGTGTGTGTGTTTTTTTTTAATCTCAGGATCTGTGTAAATTTGTTAATGGTATTAATAGTCACACATCTTCAGCTCAATTACCTGCTATGTTACACATCACTGGTTAGTGCGGATGACAACGTCACAAGCATGAAAGCACTTATAAATCAGACAGTGATATGTTATTTAAACACCACAAAAGGTAGGGATGAATCACAGACTATAAGCAAAGACATTGATGAAAATCAAATTAGCTTCATTAGAAAACACAATCAACTTAAGTCCAAGTGCTAATTAGTGCGGTGAAATTCCCAGGGCACATCAGGGATGGTTTATTGTGTTTCCAAAGCCCTTTAAGAGCAGTTCCAAATCTCCTCAGAGAACTGTGAATAACATCCCAAGAAATGTCCCCAGCCACTAGTATCAATCTTCACCATTAAAAGCTCTACCATGTCGTGGCACAGCGCGGCCACAGGCCTCTGCGGACAAACAACGCATAGACTGGAGATTGTTATTGTTATTCCCAATTCATTTTGGTGGAGGGCATTCAGAGCTCATGTTCGCAGCAGTGCCGATTGAGTCAAATGCCAGATGAAATTAAGTGTGATTGGAGGGACCACGCAGCTGACGGTAAGGGACTGCACAAAAATGGGTCAGCGCAGACAATGAAGGCTCTGTAATTAAAATGATGTGACGAGCTAGACAAGAGCCGTGGCAGCCATGAGAGAGGCCAAACAATCATGTGTGTGCATTTTGGAAACAGAGTTCTAATGTGTGTGTCAAATTAGGGATGTCTGAGGTACGATTTCTGCATAAATCCTGCGCCTAATTCAATCACGAAAGAGATTTAATATGAATATTTTCACCCTGTTCTAAACATATTTGCTTCACTTTCGAAGATGAGGTGAAATTTATCGCACAGTCATGAAAACGTATCATTCTGCTATTAGACTGGTTTGGAATGTACAGTACATACAGTGCAATAGTAGTGAGTTTACAAAAGAATTACAATTAAAGTTCCACATTTGCAAAGATCAAGTCACGTCTTTGTCATGATTTTCCCTCTGGCAGACGAGAACCACAGGGACACCACAGAAAATAGTGCAAGTGCTTTGGGGTATGAGGCTTTTATTAACAGAGTGAATTCCCGGTTAAAGGTGCTCTGTAATATGAGTCGCACTAAGAGCCAGACATGGCTACATGGCAGAGCAAACACTGGGCACTTAGTGTTTTTATTTCTCCTTCTGCACCACCAGCACATTTCTTCAATAACTGTTTAACAGGAGAGAATTAAGAGCTTACATGGACCCTGATCCTGACGTGAAAAGACTCCACTGTCTGCATGATCACAGACAGACGGGAAACTAAGTAGCCTCACAGTGAATGGGCTGAATATGAATTTCTTTATTTTTCTGTAACTGCAAAGTAATGTCATTCTTTTCATTCTGTCCATGTAAGGATAAAATCTCAAGAATAGATTTCAAAGCCTTGCAAATTTTTATGTGCAATGCTTCAGTCATTCATTATCCAAATAAACTCATTTCAGAAAGTAAACACTGTGCATTTTTTGCTTTCCTGAATAAAGCAAGTGTAATTTTGTTGGGTGATTTTTTTTTTTTTTTTCCTTTCCCCCACCCTTTAAATCCCAGCGCAGAACTATTTGTATGAAAGAATGTCCAGGGGGAAATAAGGTGTTTTACAGCTATTATAGCAAACAAAATTATTTCAACCTCAGGGCGAACACAATATTGCACCAACATGACCCCATCTCACCCCCAATATGATGGAGTAACCACACAGATCCTATCAGTAAACATGAACTGGACAACCAAGAGCCACAGAATACACAGCTGAAGAGCGTCTGATAGCGAAGCCGCCAGCTGTGCATGCATACAAATCAAAAAACACATCCCCGTCTCTACCTTCTCATCTGAAAACCAAATATGGCTTTGCCGGTGGTCATCAAATGATAAACGCCTGACAGATATGTGTCACGCTTTTGTCCCGTAAAAACACCAGAGAACTTGAAATGCCCTTAACTCCCAGTTTCTCTTTTGAACATAGATCTCATTAATACATTCCTCAATATACCATGAGCCACTGCATTGTTTCAGCAGGCCGTTCTCTGGGTGTACTTTACAATCAAAAAGTCACAATATCAGTGTCGTCTGTCAGCAGGTAAGCAAATTGGACACATTCTTCCTCCCCACTGAAAACCACCAAACTAATTCAATCAAGAGCCCAGGCTTTTCCAGAAACATATCAACTGCTGACAAGTGATTTTACAGTTCAGCTTGAGCTCAGTAATCACAGCCTAGCATGTGTTCCCTGGAACATGACACTTGTGCTAATATGTTCTCCAGTGGTCTCCATAAAAGAGCAAAAACAGCACAGTTAAAACTCAACCTCCAATCCAGAGAAGCCCACAGTAATTTGCTATGTATTATTTTATGCAATTTCCTCCTAAGCATGGCCTACCGCCAGGTTTAAGCCTCTCATTCAGTGAAAGGGATTTGGACACTCCAAAGAGCAGCTCCACTGCCTTTTCCCTTCAATACTGGTTCGGTGCTGTTGTAGCCTCTGGGAAAGTTATCTCCCGATTCCTGAGGTCCTTCTCACCGAATACATGCTCATTTACAACCCAATACAGCATAAACACGCTGCAGCTGCCTCTCTAGTCATCACAGGGCCTATTCACGCCCAGCAGGCCACTGTGCATGCTGCGTAGAGCTGACATATATAGATATATTTCCTTCTATGTGTGCAGTAGTCAATTTGTAAAGCGACTCCACAACACAGCATGTCCACACTGTTGGCTTGCAAGCTCTGTTCTGATCTGCAGGCTGAATCGATTGGTAATTCAGTTTAAAGCTAAAATCATTACTCCCCCAGCCCAGCACTGTCTTCCACCATTAGGACTTGTAGTTCTCGGCTACATGAGGTAGCATTGAGGAGCAGTTCATTGTATACATCTCACTCTTCCTTTACCTCTCAGTGTGAGTACCTTCACAGTGGTGCAGATCCAGCAGGAGAAAAAGTGTGGGTCTTATCTGGGATCTGAATCGTGTTGATAGTTTTGTGCTCACTGTGTGCCGATTATCTCCACTGTATGGCCCAAGGTCAGCAAACATAGACCAGGAGGAATAATTTAAACCCTTCCTCAGGTGTCAAACCATAACCGGACGAGACTGTACTACTTATGACTATTTAGTGTTTAATGTGAGCGCTGGATGTAAACAAATGAAATGAGGAATGTACCGTCAACGTGGTCTGGAAGAGGAAGGTATTATAGGTGACGGTTGGCAAAAGTAAAGCAAAACCTCTATTCTTCAAATGACTCTACAGGGTAGAGAAACACTACAAGTCTGTTACAGGCCATGAAAGTAAGTTTGCATATCCAACCAAAATCACAAGCTTAACTATCAAAATAAAGGGAAAAACTTTAAGCGATTTCACAGCTCAGCAAATGTGTTTTTCCAAGCTTCCCATGTCATTATGGCAGTGTTGAAAGACAGTAAAAGGCAAGCTATAGTTTGTGCGTTCAGCATATTCCTCAGGGCTAAATTTATATTCAGCACAGACACAGTGTACAAGAGCGATAACAGACACAAATAGACGAGGGTGAAACGGAATTTGTAAGATCTTTGCATTTCTTTTTAAGTATTTGAGAATGAGATTAGTTCGGTTTACTGCATTAGCTCACACATTAGTTCAGGCAGAAAAGCTGTCAGTCACACAAAAGTAAACTTCTAGTTCACACTCCACTGTGCAAAGGTGTTAAAATCTACTCACTTTTCTTTTTTTTTTTTTTTAACAAGAAGCAAGTTAAAACACATGCCGTGAAAGACTTAGGCAATACTTAAAGCAGCTTTTCAATAACACATTATTATCGTGCTTTTGCAATAAATCAACATCCAAGACTGCCCTATTACACACTGACACTTAAATACACAGAGCTGCACCGTGGTCTCTCTCTAAGGCTTGCAAATGCTGCCAAAACAAAGATGGTCTAAGTATTTATCATAATGGACCCAATGCCTGATCATAGTACTCTCAATACTATGCGGGTCAACATCCAACATCCTGTTTTTTTTAGCTGTTGAGTCTGCTCTGTAATCTCAAGAGCAAATCCTAAAAGAAAGCGCGAGCTAAATGGGGTGCCATCTTTGATCTGGCGGGGTGCAAAGCCATTGGCCCTCAGCCACAAAGGAGCTTAGGCGATGGAGAGGGCCTCAGAAACATGGTGTAGCTTTCTCACAATGGCTGCTGTTGCATGGGCGCGCAGCTCTTCAGGAAGCAACATGAGAAAGCGTTGGCATGGTGGCGTTGTCTTGCTTTCCACCAAGGCCGTTTACCCTCAACTACTTTGAAGAACCTCCAGCTCGTGATGGTATCAGTGTTTTAACCCAAGGTAGTTTGCACTGTTTGCCAACGTAGCATGAGGCGGCCGTGGCGCTGCAGCCCAATGCGACGTGGGTTAAACGTCATATGGGAAATAACTGCCGCACAACCGGATTTGTTTTTGGTGGCACCAAGTTGTGCTACTTCTCCAGGTTTCTCAGATGAGCTCTGGGACTTGAACCACATAAAGCTCTACTCAAAGCTGCTGGGAGTGGAGTCCTCTCTTATTGCTTAGTAGAACAGATGCAGTTTTCTATTCCCTATGTGACATAGATAGCAAATACACTCATTATTACCAGCTTTGGGGAATGTGTGTACTAAAGAGCTTTTAGGGATGGAGTCGACACAATCCCTTATTTCTTATCATGGAAGTGGTAATAAGCAGGAAAACATCTGCTTTTCTGAACATGGACTGTATCATATGGGTTAGTTAAGCCCAACTTATGATATTTAATCACATAAAAAAAGTGTAAAACAAACTAACTATTGGTGGCGAAATCTGATTTTTACAGTGATCGCAAACTTGGAAATAGTGCTAAATTTTCTGCCAAAAAACTATGCAACACATCTTAAATGTTTAGTCTGTGTTCCTTTAACTCTTAGTTATTTGTTTATGAAAACTTTCAAGACTAATAGATTTTATTCCTTGTTTATACTTTAACTACACTTTCCGAGCGTATCCAGACTGTGCAACCTGCCTCTTTTCTGTTATTCTTACCATAAGCCCACAGTAAGCACAAACCGACCGACCAGTTGTTCAATCTCTATAAATCTGAAAAACACAAACTGCTGAGCGGCGACTCATATATCAGTCTATTATATACTACAGGGCTGACTGTATTAAACAAATAGCTAGGCCTGCAGCTGGAAAAGAGAGGCAATATAGAGAGAGCAGAGGTTATTGTCTAATTTAAATCTTGGCTGCTTTCCCAGAGCTGTACCACATTCCAATTTGTGGCTGTGTTGCTTGGCGCTACTGACAGAGGTCCGGCTGCAAATGCTCTCGGGCTCCTCTCCAGAAATGAGTCTCCAAACTGACAATCAACAAGTTGGCAGAAATTAACGGAATGACTGGGGCAAATTAAGTGAAATAATGAAAATGCACAGATATGGACATTGGGCTTTGTGCTGTTCCAGCACGTGTCTTTTCCCTCCCACTGCGGTTGCAATAATGCATCTGTAATCATCATGAGTTGATGTGCAACATAAAGAAAGTCACTGCATTGCTCCTGTAATGTGTTTGCGCTTCATAATGAAATAGCATCTGGAAAAGACATCTGTGAGCTCTTACAGTAGTAGTTACAGAATGGCTGAGCAGAAAGCAATTAGCGATTTCAAGCTTTTTCTTCTTGCCATACTATTGTCCGTTCATCTGCGGGATTGACAGCACAGCAGGACATCATTAGCAAACCTGACGGCTGCTGAGCTGCAGACATTGTTTTTCTTGTGACAGGAGCCATCAGGCTAAGTGCTTCACTAATGTTTTTAACAGTATTTAAACTCAAAATGTCACTTTAACATTTCCTACTTCAAAAGCAATGTGAGATTAAGATACCAGCTTTGAATAATTACAAACACTAAGCTTCAACTTAGATTCCATATCATTGCGCTGACATTTAAAGAGATTCAGAACAAAGACGCACAACACTTTTAGTCGTAAAGCAAAAAAATTATTCCTTTCCTCTGTGTGAAACTATGAGGTTTGAGATCAAAGACGCACGGAAACCTGGAGGTCTGCCATGTACCGAAGCAGAGTTTTTTTTTTTTTAGGAGAGAAAGGTAAGTTACAAACGTGTTCGTATTTTCTAAGCAAAAAATAGTCTTTTCTGATGATGACATATGTCAGTGTAAGGGCAATCAAATACAAGCAATCTAAACTTCACTATTAAAAATGGGTTTGTCACAAAAGCCAACACAGCCATGCACAAGATAAAGACACAACTAAATCAATGAATGACTTTTTTTTTTTTTTTAACAGATGTATTTTGGAGTAAAACATTATTGCACAGAGGAAAACAAGAAAATGACCAATAATTGAGTCTTTTTTGGTAATAATTATGCAGGCCCCTTTAAGGCTGTATTGATTTCCTCCTATGACCACAGATTTATCTCATTTCTCCTGTGCAGGCAGCTAAAAAAGGGGTCAGTGACACTTTCTGTATTTGAGCCTTGACCTCTATTTTAGGACCATGCTGTGAGTTTCTCAGCTAAAATAAACGAGAGCGGGGCACTGCTCTGCACTTAGACCTTGGTGTGAACATGTTCTCCAAACACTCTTCATTTGTCTTCATTTCGCTCATGTTTGACCCACTTCTCCAGTTCTTTGCCAGTATATATAGAAGAGCTGACACCCTGGCATCCTGCTGCCCGTTGCAGATGTGAACAATGCAACACGATGGGATTGGATGGGTTTAATCACAGCAGAGAATGTTTCAGACTAAACGTTAACCACTTTCTAACCTTTTTTTTTGGCTTGTGACCCCTTTTTAGCATCACAAATTTCTGGCGACCTCCTTTTGTTTTGCTAAAATTAATTCGTTTTTGTTCATGTAATAGTTTGCTCTACTATGTTGCAAATAAACATTAATAGCAGATGACATTTAGTCTATAAAATGTATATTATTATGGACGGAGGCAGAAAAGTCAGGTGTAGATTGCTGATTTTCCTTGGTCAGGATATGTACAGTCAGTCCAGCTTGTATTTACAATTAAAACTGAACAAACAATAAAACCGACCACAGTGAACATTTGACAGAAAAACAGAACCAGTGCTTCAGTTTGTCATATCTCTTATGGATTGTGATTGTCTCTCTCAACTCACCATATATATATATTTTTTATTATTATTATTATTTGAATCAATAACTAGAAATTCCAGGTGTCGCGACCCAAAGGTTGGAAAACACTGACTTAAGCATTTCTACATTTTTTGCAGACATAATCAAAGCTCTTTAGGCAGAAAATACAGGTAATGGGATTCCCCGCGTCAGTCAGGTGCTTTAAATGAATAAACCCTGAAAGACAAATGCCACTAATTCAATTAAATCAATATATAAACAGACCTGCGATGGAGAATGTGTGATTTGAGGGGTCCTTATGCTGAAATACTGACTGCAGCTTTAAGTTAGTGTGAGAAAGAGAATTCCCACTGTCAACTTGTCATCAGCTAATTTACCTGGAGCCAGAGGGGGAGATTCACTGGACACATAGGGAGAGTTAATCTCTTCATTCATCTTCACTAAAGAGATCGACCCAATTAGCTTGCCACATTGACTGACAGCCCTTGTGTTTGCTTTCTTCCCCCTCCACTTTTTTTTTCCTCTTCTTAAATCAGGAGTTATGCAGTTTGTACTGGTTTCAAGTGAAGGGCTGTAGAATTATTCCAGGATACTGTACAACAGTGAAATAATCATGATGTCTTTATTCAAATCTGTCGAGTCTGAAATATTCACCACTGCAATTTGCTGTGACTGATTAGCCAATGGAAGGGTTGCTTGGGGATAGCTCTCCAGAGCTCTGTAATTGAGCGGATTTGACTTGGGAGAGGTTTTTTTTTTTCCTGCTGATAACTACACACATTCTCTTTTTAATGTACTTTTCTTTTTTTAGCCTCTCCTAAGAGCCTGTGTACGTCAGAAAAATGACGCTGGCAGAAACCGTTATGTAGGACAGTTTACGTCTGAAATGTCAACCCCGGAAAATGTGAACTTACATAGTGCTCCATCTGATGATTATACTCTCTATCTGCGGTTCTAGCCGAGAAGATTGTGCTTTTTCTTTTACTCAGTCTGTGTACGACAACACAGATCTAGAAACATAAAGGACAATAAGAGCCGAAATCCTGACCTCTGATACCTGAACAGAATAGACAGAATATACAAAGCTTAATACATTACATGCTGCTAGTATTTCTCTTAAATAGTATACAATGGCTTAAATGCATTGTCTCATTAATCTCATTTATTTTGTGCTCCCCATACGCCGCCCTTTTTACATTAATTTGGTGGGATGACATTTTTCATTGAAACTTCATTTTCTCAAGGCATGACTTATGACATTTCCTAAAAACTATTACTCTGAGTGATGGCAAATCTCAAAAAGGGATGATCAACAGTGCTGAAAGGGGTAAGCCTTCCAATAATGTCTAATAAAGAGCAGTTCATTACAGTACTATAAGGGTAATTATGAGATTAATATGTCAGTCCTGGTTTTGGCAGGTTCTGGAGCCAAGAAAGCTGAATTAACCATAGCCCTTGTGCCACACTGAAACCAGCTTTCTTTCACATTAAATCTCATTTATTTTGGACTGAAAAAAAGGGGATGCAGTTATTCTTTTCCAAAACACACCACTAATGCTCTAGGGCATGATTTGTCATTGTTATTCAGTGCTCGCTCACCTACACTTAAAACATGATCCTTCTGGATTTTAATTAAGCACCAAGGTACCTCCCAGGGGGTTCTGGCTTGGCAGAGGAAACTACTTTGATTTATGTACTACTTTGTTGTTTCTGCTTGAAGCTTGCCTGATATGAGAGACTCTGGTGGTGAATGAAAGAAACAGGCAATTATTCTTATTTGTTCATTAGCTCCTGTTAGGAGTGTATTCTTCTGAAAAATATATATATTAAGATCAACAAAATGTGAGGCTGCACACGGAGCCGTCGCTTTACGTGACACGTCTCCACCTCTGAACTGAATGAAAACAAGTGTGTCATGTAACTGGACGTCTTAAGTCGGGCACATTCACTGCTATATTTGTTGACAGATCCCAAGGGTGTTCACACCCCAGAGGCATTATACTTAGCCAAAGCTAATATTGTTGTTTCAGGTTCTCAATAGGTATTGGTTTTTGGATGGACAACAGCAGCGTGGACAGCTGCCAGTATTGGATATAAAACCTAAAGCACTGGCAAGAGTATAGTCCAAACTACCCAGGTGCACAATATGCAGCTGTTTTTAATCGCAGGCCACATGCTCTTCAATAACAGATGACAAATACTCAGACGTGATGTAATATTGTTCAGCAGGCCTGTTACAAATACAATACAGCTGCTCTGGTGAACTCAAGTCCTTCACTTTTCTTATTAAGAATAACTCTTTTATGACCACTTTCTCTTGTCCTGCTGTGCTACGTATCCACATTCACAAATTCAAAGCAGCAGTTTAAGGCGTATTGCACGTTGTGTGCTTGATGCTATGACGATCAGCCACCTCAGTGATACAGGAATGGTTTCAGAGGCAGACCTTGTGCGAAGTCTGTTCTCCTAGATGCATATCAGAAGGTAATGGAGTCTCAAAACTACAGGGGTGCTGTGGGATCACTGCGATTAGCTTGTGGAACTGCTGAAGGTCACCACTGCTGAGCTGAGCAGCCACAAGCTTTCATAAAACCATGCAGCGTATCATTATTTTCAAAATGTGTTTCATTATGGACGGTTAACCTTGGCTAACTCCGACCTAACACTTTAATCAGCTGCCTGTAATGCCTTTGAAACAGTTTAATCATTTAGCTTTTCTTCTTGTTCATCAGCGGGAGTCACAAATGTAACGAAGCCTGTTTTAAAAAAAAAAAAAAAAAAAAAGACAGAGATCCTTTTCCTGAGCCGCGCAGGTATTTGAAAAGCTACACCGTGAGTCGAAACCTCCAAAAGATGAGGAACTTCAGTAGATCAGTTTGCCTGGAAGGAATGCCATTTGTAGGAATTGTCAGTGGTCGTCCAGTGAAGGAAACCCTGCCAATGCTGAGGCCTCGCAGACCTTGATCTTGTTTCTACTTCTGCCATCCCGCACTATGGCTGCGCGCGAGCCGCCAAAATACACACATCACAGTAAACAAAGACATGCTGTGAATGAGCCTCAACTTCAACTTCCAAAATATCAGAAGTCGACTCAAGAATTTCACGGACCCCCGTTCACTTAAGCCAGTGGAGGTTTCAGGGAGCAGACCTTTATTTTGTGGCTGGTGCTTCTACTGAGGCAGGGTCCATTGTTCCTTTAATCCTGTAGCTGAATGGAAACTCAACAGCATATTGCATGATCTTTATCACTTTGGAAATCTTAAAGCAGTGATATTTCACTAACACACAATGTTCATTTAAATGAGAACGATAGATGGTCCCTGGGCACTTATTATAAAATGAAAATATACTTTTATGCTTGCACTTATGTTAGGACCCTCGGCTAAGGAAATGATTAGAATCTTGGTTTTAAATTGAAAATAGTCTATCTAATCCGCAAAGTTAACTAGTTAATTCCATAAATATTAAGCATTGGTGGAAAATTACAGACTAATCTAGAGCGAACACATAAGAGGCAGTAAATGAGTAGAAGTCACACAATGTTAAGGGCTTTATCTTCGTTGGATTCTAGTGTAACTTAAATGTTGTGTCAGGCTGATTCAAAGATATGTGGTGATTCAGGTTAGGGAGACATGAAGGGCAAACATGTTTCTCTAAACACAGCTGTTTCATTTGTCTTGGGGGCTTTTTACAGAAAACAATCTTCTATCACTGCACTTTACTGAGATCCTGATATCATTTGAAATGAATACAATTTATGGCGAAGGACATTGTTGCTAGGAAAAAAAAAAAAAAGCCATACAATATATTTATCACTGTAATGGATGTACATAAAAGATGCAATCAAACTATGCCTGTGTGAGATGGCAGTTTTCCAATTCTATGAGATTATTAAAGCTCATTTAAGGGGCAAAGTAGGTTTATAGGCAGCAGTATTATTGCTATGGCCGTAACAGCTCAGACAGACATTAACACTGCCCCGCTGCGACAAATACAAATAATATTTGACAATGACTGAAAACCTTTTAGAAAATAATCAACAAGCTTGCATGTCCATTATATCTATAAAACACGTTCAACACTACTTTTATCATTAACAGTGTTGCTAAAGATGAAACATGTTAATATTCTTTTTTCTTATAGCAGGAACTATTCGATAAACCTTTATTCTAATAACTTTTCTCTGCATGTTTTGCTGTGGGATAAACAGGTTATAATGTATGTTACCCTTCCTCGAACACATGGGCAGCGTTGTTCCAACACGCCGTCTATTTGCCCATTCAAATAAAAGTTTTATTTACTCCCATTATTTAAGCTCTTTGTCCAACGGGTCTGAGGGATATTTGCACACCTGCTACTATTGTCAGTCCTTTTAGTGCAACCTGGTAACATGCTGCATTGTGGGAATGTGTGATGTAGGAGGGGGGCAGGTGAAAAAGGGTGGATTAATCACACTGGTAGCATATAATAGTACACACACCTGCAGCCTATACAGCTCTAATGAGGAAGAAATTCACATTCAACATGATACACACACATACACACAATCACTGAGACAGTGACTAATATTCCTATGAGTGGGCTGTTTTCCTTTAGCCGGTCATATAGAAAGAAATCGGACACAGCTATTAATTCATGTTTGGCGGAAAAGCCTTATGTATCTGTTGAGCGTACGGTATGGCGATTTATTCGATTTTACGACTCAGTGTTACGTTACATGTGTTATACTTCTATATCTGTGGTCTATTGTGATTTTATGAGAGCGAAACCCAGATTTTTTTTACAACGTTTATGTAAATTAGCAATGAACCGTGCAGCACTTCCATTTTTATAGGAACTATGTTAAACTTCACTTATGTTAAATAAATACATTCAGCATCGAGTAGTTAAAAAAGGCTAATGGCTAGAGGAGCTTGAAACAAATGTGCGGTTTATTCTACGGCGCTCATTCGAACTGCACCCACAGAAATATTAACGTTAACTAACTGTGCGAGATGGTGGGACGTCTGTCAGTGGCCTCTGCTCTTTAAAAAAAAACAAAAAAAAACAGAGGGGCTTAAGTCAAACTAGTGAAGTTAAAGGGGAATAACACAGCTGAATGTTCTGATACAGTGTGTGAGCCCATTAACAGAGTTGGACATTAGATCTATGAAACATGGAATGCCTCGCTCTCTGGGAAAGCTTTAAAAATAAATGTGTCTTAACAGCAAGGCTAACCACTGTAGGGACACAACGCTTATTGAATCAGCCAACCAGAAGTGATTGACTGGTCCTTTTGAAAACTGCTTAATTCATAGCAAAGGCAGTTTCGGGGGCACACGGTTTTTTCCGCCTTCCTTTTAATAAGTCAGCAAGGTTAAGGCTGTCAAAGATGTAGTGAACCACAACTACATTAAAACAGTTTATCATGCTGGAAAAACACCCCTTCCCCACTTCAATTCAAAGCGTGTCGTACTGGCAATGAGGAAGACGTATTCAACACCTACAGTTCATTTCACTCTTGACCTCAAACAATGAACTAATCAAAACTACTACGTATAATTTCTTATTTCAATGACATATATACAACTTAGCAAAAGTGTAGTCACCAAAGCTCTGTGGTTACAGTGTCAAGAGGCACCTTAGTTTTATCTACAGATCATCAAAACTGAACCTCAATCCTCTCATTGACCTTGAATAGACTCTTGTTCTCTGAGGAATTATAACAGGGGGGAAACTCATTTCTCAGACAAATTCAGTCTCGCTGTACAAGTACGACTTGTGACCAGCTCTGCAGTGGGTTACGCTTTCATGGTTTTGTGGATCTCTTCTGCCTTGACTCTGCTCTAGCAAGTTTAAAATCAGGAGGAAAATGTTACTTTTTTTTAATCACTGAAAAACATGTGCACAAATAAACGATCCAGACAAGAGGACGCTAATAGAACATGTAAGCATTGGATACTTGATTGGTTTTACATTGAAGCCCCTAATTTGTCCCCCGGTTCATGAGATCACAACCTGAGCCAGGGCACACGGTCTTCATCTACAATCATGTCACGACACGTGGTGCCCTTTAGGTTCACGACCCACCACTCGGGAAAGTATTTTAGAGTGTGTGGTCTGCCCAAATGAACCGATGCTGAGTAACGTACAACGAGATGTAATGAAGTGGATTTATGAGCAGCGATGGCAGGATTACAGAAGGTCTTTACGAGTGCTGATCTGGCTAATGGTGTATGTCTGTCTAAGATTTCAGAGCCTTTGTCATATCCACCTCATAAACAAAGCAGACAACCTGGTCTTATGTTTCTCACAGGTTCAGACTGTTGGTTCAGATCGGATTATACCGGCAAAACAAGTTGAAATGAACTGAGACAAATTCAGGAGGATTTAGCTGTCATGTTTGTGAGTGTGTGCGTGCAGGTACGTGCATGTATGTTGCATACATGCTATATGTCAACATCTCAACTCGACGCCATCAACAAAGCAAAGAGAGTGACAGCTGTGATAATGTGGTGCCGCAGGAATCAGAAACTATCAAGCTCAAGGTTTACCATGAGAGCTGTGTTCAGAAATGATCACTATGAACTCCTTAAAAGCCTTTAAAGCCTCTACTACTAAGTCTCTATTATGTGTCCTGGTAGGATCACAGCAAAACAAACAAACAAAAAAAAAAATCATCAACTGTGCAGAAGGAAATCCATGCTAAGACATTGTGCAAGAAGCAGAGTGTCGTGCATTAGGGAGAATGTGCACATCTGCTCTGTGTAGACGTAGGTTTATTTGCAAATACATCATGGAACAGTAAGACAGAGCGGTCTTTCTTAGAGGCAGGAGCTCCAATACAGTGTGTCTTCGAGCAGGCGGACTAAAAATAACACTCTCTAATCTCAGTGGGAAAATTAGGTGTTTAATAAATCTGTTGAACTACATCTCCTGACAAGCTACAATTAAAAAGAGCCAGCAAAACACATCAGCTATTCACTTCTTGGACATTTAAACATTTAACATGCACCTCGGAGTCATATCCATCAACAGTTGAGTTTGACAAAGCAGACAACCATGCCCCCCCCCCCCACCCCCCCCCCCCCCCCCCCCCCCC
>JAPTYQ010000018.1:43147025-43159191 GCA_029814465.1 Ostorhinchus cyanosoma
GGGGGGGTAATGGGTCTAATTTGCATGTGTTTTAAAAGGGTAATGAAGTAATATGATGTTTATCTTTTCTGAAGAGTTTAATTTCTGCTGGCAGAGACACAGAGCGCACCGTGACACCATATAATGAACAGCGATGTGAATATGGGCCAGGGTATGTAATCGTAGCAGATGTGCAAGGGTCTAAGGCTAGAGAGAAAGAAAGGGGAGGGGGGGGTCTGTGTGGCTTCTGTTGTGATGGGCAATGGATTGATGTGTGTGTTAGTGTGTAGGGGGGTCATGCTCAATGATTTATTCATTACGTTCACTAACCAGAAGTCTGTGTTTGTTTGTTGACCCTCAATAGGCTCTAGAAAGACACTTTAATCTCCCCTGATCATCCCATCATCTCCAATGATAGTGCTCTAATGTGTGTAAGAGTCGTGGCATTACATTAGGAGGCTCACAGTAAATATGAGAGTCATTGTATATGTATGCATGTATTTCATTTGATTATTTTTTTTTTTTCTGAGGCTGAGTGTTGTGTAAACAGACTCTGCAGAAGACATACTGCAGAGAAATTGCCATGCCCAAGAGGTCCTGGTTCCTGAAATAAGATGATGATGTAAAAGGGGTCAGCTGCTAATCTTTATTCCCTGAGTAAAGCGCTCATTCATTATGTAACAGTTTGCATTTGTATTCAGGCCACAGACCCAGGGTGCAGAAACATTCAGAGAGCCACTCATAAAAACATCAATTTATTTTTATGCCTCTTTCTTTCTTTTGCTGAAATCTACCAACGAGCAACTTAAGTAAAAAGTCCAATTTAATTTAACTTCATTACATATTACTTAACAATAAATTCCTGGAATGAAGAAACATATTATATCAATACTGAAATCCCTTTGTTCAAAGGTACCATCAAATATTTGCTTTAGTAATGAGCCCAGTTTTTTTTGTTTTTTTTTCTCCTCTAGTGTGCTTTAGTTTTAAAATTAATTAGAGACTGAAATCACAATGAAGTGTTAAGAAAATGAAGGCCCTTTGTAAATAGCCTATGTTTTCAGAGTATTGCACTAACCTTAAAAATTCAGCAGATTAGAACAAATGGAAAACAGATTAAGCACTAGACTCCTATTAAAAGCATTAAATGAAACTTTGGATGCCTGTAAGCACATTCAGTATTTACTCTGCAGTTACGAAAGGAAGTTTGTTAGCAATCAGATAATATTCATCTGTGTATCATTCGTTCTTTTCATATTCAATTGAGAATCCACAATCGGAAAATGAAAAAACGACTCATTTCATTATCCGTGTACAAATACAAAAATAAGAAAATAAGTTGTTTTTCATTTTTTTTCGATTGTATGCAAAATTGGAAATAAGCAAATGGACCAAATGTCGGGTTTCGTGTTGACATTTTTGATTTGGTCTGATCCGGAAGTTACTGAATTATGTGTTAAGCTGAACTATTGCTAGTATTTTGCCTAATGCATTCTTGCGATAATGAAGAATTTCGTGTTATTCAGATTCAGATATTTTTATTCATGCACAGAAATAAAAATTTACCATACATGCGTTACTCTGAAAGTGGACGACATGACAGCTGAAAAACATCGCAGGATCTTCCAGTTATTGTTGTTTTATCTGATAGAGCGCGGACGTGGTAGCTAATATGAGTAGAAGCTAATTCGCGTAACACACGAAAAAGTCAGTAACTTCCAGGTCATACATACCACATCGGATATCAAAAATATCAACATGAAACCCCACATTTGGTCCATTTGTTTATTTCCAGTTTGTAATTTGTGTGTACAATTGAAAGAATGAAAAGCAACTCATTTTTTTATTTTTTATTTTTTGCATGAATAATGAAATAATGGGTATTTTTTTTGTTTTCTGATTGTGGATTCTTGATTAAATATGAAAAGAACAAATGATACATGGATTAATATTAGAAACATAACAGTATCAATATATCTATATAAAAAAATACAGCCGAATCAGCAGTGTCTGTGATGGTGAGGTGACAGGGTCTGGAGTGTGGGATCTTAAATATCACAATTACAGACTGGTCCTTTAATTGACTGGGCTGTGGAAGAAATCACAGATAACTGTCAGTATCTCCACAGAGAGACACTATGAATGAGTATGAATGATAATCACTCAGAACAGATTGTAATGGCACCGAGCCAGACTGAATGTTCAGTTAACCATCTATTTTACCCAAGGATAACATCAGTGCTGGGAGAAGCTGAAGGGGTCCATAGATGGCCCCCTTTCTGTTTCCATCCTGACTTGATAAAGGTGCCTGACATCATCTAAACAGTGAAGCCTGTTTGTAACCAGGTTACCAGCTATCTTTCATCTGTAATTGAGAGCATGCAGCTCGAGTCAGAAGTGTATCAACAATATAAAATGTTGTTAGCCTTCCATCAAGCAGCCTCTGAAGGGAATTAATAGCTATCATCTGGGAGGGAAAAAAGGGCCTCAGACAGACTGGAATGGGGGTTGTAGTGACAGCGAAAGATGTTTCCCTGGAGTTATTGTTATTAAAGTGTAAAAGAGATAAAGAGAGACGCAGAGGGTGAAAGGGAGAAAATATACGTGGGTGCGCAAATGTACATACAATTACTTCCATGCATGCGAACGTTAATTTATACACAATCCTAAAGCTAACTTTCCTTCAGTGGGTAGATCTCAAACATTCCGGATCCAAACAGTGAAAAATAAAGAACTCCAGTTGCACCCTGCATGACAGCTCCACACATACAACCCTGGATATCCTTTATTACTTTTTCCTCCCTTTCCATGCCATCTTCTCAAGTTCCCAGCTCAGCTTGACACAACATCTCCAATTTGACCTCAGAGAGCGATTTCCTGACATGTACTTGGCATGTTAGAGGAGCCTCCAAGTAGATACATGATAGACACACATCTCCAGCCTTGTCAAACCATTTGCTCCTTGCCCTCGACCCAGTCCCACTGTAATCCAGAGATGGATTGTGGGATTGTGGAAAAGGAGCGTTTGAGCCTCCGTCTTTCATTTGATCTCAGCATGAGGTCGTCCCATTAAAAGCCCCATCCACATTACACTGAATGAAGAAAAGGTGTGGGTTTTTTTTCATGTCCAAAATGGTTACGTAGTGATTTATTGTATGTAAATTGTAGATTGTGTATACTAGAATAACATTTAATGTATAGTTTAGGAAGTGCATACAAGATTTAAGATATTCCGTCTTCCACTCTCAGCAGAACGTCTGTTTCCTTGTACTGATCCGCCTCATCTACATGCAGCTCTTAAATTCAACATGTGCGAGCAGGTTGGACTTGATTTAGTATTATGATAATGATGTGTGAACCGTGTTTATGACTACTTGATGTGCACTTTGCAGCTCCTATTGACATAGGTGTTATGATCTAAGATGAGTCTTTTTTTTTCCAGCATGAAAAACACAACATTTAGTCCCTGTTGGGGTTGTGGTGCAATATTATGAAATATTTTTCCAATTTCATTTGACTGTCTTTACACAGAGAGGGTGAAATGAGAACCTGCCACATCAGTGCAATTGCATTGTAAAGCTAAACAAATGGATTAGAATGTACAAAATGTTTCACGTTGGAGGCAGGCGGGTCTGTGTGCCGCAGGCAGTCAGCAGTTTGTTATAATGGGAATTTCAGTCTTGTCTTGTTTGCCTTGGAGCCGAACAACTCCGGTGCTCTGCTTGTGTGTGCTCTAATTACAGACAAGATTAGAGCGGGCAAATTAAACTGCTACCAGCCACAGTTTGTAATTGCCACAAGCAAATGTTTGTAATTATGAACAGATTGCTTTACTATCGATAATTAAAACAACAACACAACTTATTTAATGACTATCGGGAGATGGCACTCTGAAATTGACAAAGCAGAGCAGAGAAAATTATTTTCGCCCTGACTCTTGCCTTTTCTTTTCTTCTCTTGTCTCTGCCGCTGTTCTTTTGTTTTTTAATGCCGATTCCCCATTGCTCTCTCACTGTAGATCAAATGCATTTGACTGGATTTGCTCCAGTTAAAACAAAGACACTAAAGTCTGTGTTGATAGCATTGCTGTCACAGCGCTTGCTTTTCCCTTTAGCAGTGATTGTCTATTTTGTAACTGATATACTAAGCAGTTGGTATTATTAGTTGTGCAACCATGATTATAATCCCCCACCTGTTGTCAGCTATCTGATACTGACACACAATATCAAGCTAAAGCAACTGACCCTGTCACTCCTCTGGCTAATGAGCTGCTTTATGAGGCCACTGCCAACCAGCATTCATTGTCAACACGGCTGCAGCACAGATACTACTGCTACTAACATCCTGTTCTTTTCCCATTCTTTCTTCAAACACTGTTACCAATACTGATACACACATATACTACTGTCATTATTTATTGTATTTTTTTCCCCCCTACAAACTAGCAGCTGAAAAATGCACCCCCAAAAATGTCCCACAGCTTCAGAAATATGTTTTTGCACAATTCAATAATGGCAACCTTACACAATAGAGGCACCACCGCTATTATGTTACATGCACAAACAAAACAAAACAAAAACAAGATCATTTGTAAAAGGCTCAGTGCTCCTGATAAAGCATTTTTCTCATATTTTACACTGATGAAACGGAGTGTTTTAAAGTCAGTTTGTTGTTAGATTTGCCTTGTGATTACTTAAAAAAAATTGCATTCTTACAATATAGTTCTGAATCTGTTATCGTTGTTGTATTTATTAACCCTCCTAAGGCCTAAGTGGTCACCGGTAATAATTACAGAACCGAAAAACCAAATAATTATGGTAAAATCCATTTTCATCAACTGGCATCACGTTTATCTTTGAAACATCATCGTCTGCAACATTGATTCACCAGCAATGTTTGACAAAAAAATGACAGCGGTTGTATATATTAGGTTTTACATTCAGTTATTGATATATTTTGTTGCATTTCTTCAGTTTTCTCTGTTCTTTCAATTTACTCGAAGCTTCTGTAAACATCTAGATAGTCTCCTAATTAAATATAGGCAAACACTTGATTTCTGCTGAAAAATGAAGAGGATACAATATAATAAATAGGAAAGGTGAGATGAGCAGAAAATTCCATTTAACACTTGCCTCAAAAATACTTCTAGGTCTTTAAGGGTTAAACTGCAGCTACAGTAACTCTATTGTTATTATGATTACAGACCATGTTTCCATTCTGCTGCTATTTTAACCACTAGTACATTGTGCCAATTTAAGGTTTCCCTTTCTCCTGCTAGTGTTGCCTTCACTGCTGTAAAAATGACTACTAGTAGCCAATTTCTGCTATAATACAAGTTTCAAATTAAAATCCAGTTAACCGTGATTAACATGTTAAACTTGCTTACGGTTTCACACAGACACACGAATTAGCATTTATGCATAATTTGCAAGCATAATTTGAATGAATATTTATCACCTTTGTGGGTGTTTTACCTTTGCCACAAAAAAAAAAAAAATCCAGCCATAGGAGCAAAAAAAAAATAAAAAATCATGAAACATTTCCAGTTTCTGAAGTATAATTGAACTGGGTCAAATATATCAAATAGCTGCAATGTGAATAGCAAACTGTTCCACCCAGACAGTCTTTCATTTCACTTCACAGTCCACAAACACACTGATTAACTGTTCTAGTCTGAGTCAGTGTTAACATGTGATATCACTATTTGTCTTTTTAAGTATTGTATACATTTAATGCACTTAAGGCGTAAAGCAACTCTGATTCACAAAGAACTATCTCCCACCTTTAAGACCAATCTTCCCTTCACATCCCATTACCTCCAGTATTCATTATCCTCATTCTTATTCCTAGGGTGTGTTTGATTTTTATGTTCTAATAAGCCGGTCTTGATACGATAACAGATGGTGTTTCATTTTGTCATAGACCTGTAGCAAAAGTGCTAGGAGTTGTGATGTGTTTGATTTTATTAGAGATGAGATTTAGCACATACATGCTACATTACTGCAACAGAACTCCCATTTCTCATCTGCGGGAGAAAATGAAACTGTGATGAAATGTAATATAGTCCCCCTCAGGCAGAACTGGAGGGACTGGGAATTGCAGCACAATAAATCTAATGGATATTACTGCACTCAGTTCTTCCTCTCTCTTTTTTACTCGTTATTTCTCTCTCTCTCTCTCTCTCTCTCTCTCCCTTTTACCTGCTCTACCCATTTTATTCTCTCTAGCTGCTGCGAGCATCCACAGATTACACACACACACACACACACACATACAGACGCCGGCACATACAAATTTACATTTGCTTTGAGAGCCTGTTCCTGCCCCCACAAAAATTCACTTATGTTTACCATCAGATCCATTTTGGATCATCCTAATGGGTTTCAATTACCAGGTCTAAACTTGAAAGCTAATGAAGTAGATGCTTCTCCCTGCCCCCTTTGCTGCATCCTAAAAAGCATGACAATTCACAGAACGGAGGGTTATATATACAATTCATTATCAGGGCATTATGTAAAGAAATAGCTGCCATCATGGAAACGTATCATTATAAAAGAACCTGCACCATTGAATTTGCAATGAAATGGCTCATAATTGTCTGCATTACTGTAACAACAAACCATCAAAAGCAGTAAATGATAGCCCAGTGTATTTTCATAGTGCTGTTTTGATTACTTACTTGCCTTACATCATTCCAAACCACAAAGAAGCACTATTGTCTCTACTGTTGGTTTTCTTATTTATCTTAATGAACATATTTTTCTACTTTCAGAAAAGTATTTGCACATGGGAAAGTATATGACGTGTGCTTGTTTTGCCCAAACGGTCATTAAGACAAAAAAAAAAAAAAAAAGGTTATTTTTAAGTGAGAATGGCTCTTGTGGTTTCTGATCTGCTAAAGGTAAGAAAAACACATAGGTTTCAGCCTCATAGTGGTCAAGGACAAACATCATCCCCGAGGGTGTCGGTGCACCATAATGCTGGTCATGTCAACCCTATGCTGTGTATATATGATGCCCTTTATGCTTTTTACTTGGGAATATAAAGTGTAGGAATAAGAGAATGTTTTTGATGTTATTGAAAATTACTTAAATCTACATGGACACGACCTAGATCAGTCTAATTAGACACCTGTGTTAGAGCATGAAACATTCAGTGGGTCTGCCAGATCTTCTTCCATCTGTTCTTCTGTGTTCTAGATTTAAGCATAAACCAGACCAAACCAAAAATACTTAGAAGTACATCAGATGCGTCTTTACGAGCCGGTCATTTATGTTCAGAGTAATAACAGCTTGAAAAACTCTAAATCTCCAAAGGACTAGTAATTGGAAAACTCTAATGCCTTAATGGAATTCTTAATTATTGCTTCATTAAATGTAGATTTGCTAGAAAAGGTCAACGAACTCCAAAAAGCAAAGACAGAGCAAACTGTAGAAAATTGGATCCTAATTAGACTGATACTAATCTAAACAGGTATGACGTTTATTTTAATTATACAATTCCACTTTTTGCCTTTTACATGGGGTGAAAACAAGATAAGATACACAAACTTTGGCTCGAAGGATACTTACAGGAACATCATTTTTGCCAATGAATATTGTGAATGATCAAATAAATGGTTGCACAATATTGTAAATTTGTAGAAATCCCAAAGTTACAAACACTCACCTTCTACAGTGTATTCAAGGTTCTGTCGTCCTTGCAGTGTGTGTCACTATTATGTGCCGTGTTAAACAAGTTGTCAATATGTCTCTGCACCAATGTCACCTACAAATATGCTTGGATATGTCATGATGAACTTGGCCATTAAAAGCATTCTGATTAGCATTGCAGAAGCGAGTCCTTGCCAGAATCGTGTAGCTTAGCTGCGAAATATCTTAGGATACACAAACTAAGATGGAGGTCACACTGTTACCCATGTGTTATTCTGATGTTTGTTTCTAAAACATTTTAAAGCTTAATGTGTACTGACTTGATTGAACTTTTCAGTCCAAACCATGTGTTTAAAAAGTTTTTACTGACATCTGTGAACTGAGCCTTTCAACATCGCATTTATTTCCATTTGTCTGGATTCTCAGAATCAAATGTCAAAGTTTGTGTCTCTCTTTATCAAAGAAGTACAAGTACAAAGCAGGGATACATAAATATGCTCTGTGAATATAAAGAATCCAGAAGGTAGAATCTTTGTTGTCTTAACACATGGTATAACACCTACACTGCTCCAGTCAATTGCTCTTTTGTTCTCTCAGATATTTATAGCTCACTTATTCTATGTTGCCAACTTTTCACTGCTTTATGTAGAAAAACTAAATTTAGTCATGTTAACTTGTTATATTTCTAACGTTGCAACTTGCAATTAATGAGAAGCAATATACTTTGTAGCTTTAAAAGGGTTTTTTTGGTTTATAAAATATGAAAATAGTGTCTGCAGTGGCTGTAAAATGATCTTGGTGCTACTACAGTGACTGCCTGCACATGCATGGGTACTGCTAATATACTGTGACAAAAGCAATAAATGAGAATCTGTTTTATTTCATTTAATTATGCATTAGGCAATGTGTTTATGTCAAACTAAGCATCATCATGACCCATGTAAAGTGCTGTGCAGTGAATTTGGGGATAATGAGGGTGTTTTCTTTTACCAATTTCATCCAGCTGTACAAATCAGAGTAGCACGGGATGACATTTGCTCAACAAACCATCTTCTTCGATTAAAAAAACAAGTGCATCGTGGCAAAGCATGAATGTAAAGCACCGCAAATATCCTGTCACATGCAAATGGTTTGCCATTTAATGTCACATTATGTTTATGTACATAAGGACCATCTATAAACATTGGTAACAATGCATGTTTTAAAATTTAGAAGCAAAAATGTTGCATTAATTATGACTGAGTTATTATTGTATTGAAAGTAATTGCATTTACATGTTATTTTAATTATACATGGTGAAAATGTTTACATTACTGTCCTCAATTACATATTTCCGCTCTTGTAAATCACATTATCGAATGTTTTTCTGAACTAAACTGCATTCTACGTTAGCCAGGAAAAAACAAAACAATGCAGCAGTTTGTGGCTGATGGAGCGTCTGATGTCTGTGAGAATATAATAAGGATAATAAACTTTATTTATGTGTTTACATCGTGCAAAAATAGCATGGAGTGATATCAAGTATTGCAGTGTATATCGATACCATGTGTTTTACAGATGTGAGGTCACGAACGCAACACAATGAGTGATCTGTTGTTTTGATCTAATTTGAAAAGATGCCTGGTGTTTTGTTCAAATTAGATTGATGCTGTAGATGAAACACAATATTTCCGGCTACCCTCAAATTGCTGTAAGGATTCAATATTTAATAAATTTAATAACTGACAGAGACTTTTAACCAGCCTGCAAACAGTTACAGATGAAAACACAGCAGCAGGAAGAGTCATGGAACCACAAATGAAACAGACTTAACTTATAAAGCACTGACTCTTCATACGATGATGTCCACCATGTTGCCTCTAAATGTGACGAATTTAGGGACGTCTTAAAGAAAAGGTGAACATCAGGTCTGATATCTGTCTTCACGATGCCAAGCCAGATGAAGAAAGATGCAGCAAACAGTGGGGTTGAACAGTTTTAACTTTCTTTACACTGAAGTGTTCAGAGAAAAAATCCAACTATAACTTTAACTGTTGCTATCACTGTCTTGTAATGTGTGCAGAAATGACCATAAATAGTCACTTCCCCAATAAAGGGTTAACATGTTACACCCATATCCTAGCGCACATGCTATTAATCAGTTCTATTACCCCTAATAATTCAAGATTCCTTTTATTTTCATTGCATACACAGAGCATACACAACAAAATCCTTGTAAAAATGGTACTTCTTTAGTAATAAAAAAAGGAAATATACAATGCAAAAAATGTAAGTAGTATTAAATAGTAAAAACAATAACATTTCAGTCTAGTTTTTGGGATAATCAAACAGCTATACTACAATATATCAGTAAACGCCTATAAAATTAGAAAAGTTTTCTAAACAGACTGAGGAATCAATGATATTCAAATTATTTTTTCACTCTTATGTGTTTGTCGTATGAGTTGCAATGTACCGTAATTGATAATAACAATGATAGAACCCCAAGCATTCATTTTTGGGCCAGTTGTTCCATCGCTTGATCACTTGAGGAGTCACATCCTCTCTTTTTATGCAGACGACAACCAATTATACGTGCCTGCGACTCCTCATGACCGGTTGATTGACTTTAAAAAACATGTTTTATTTTACTGCGTGCCACAGCGCTATTCAATTCAACCAAAGTAAAACTGGAATTATAGTCGGCAGTTGGAAAGATGAGAGAGACATCGGTTGCTAAAATTAAATTTCCTTTAATTTACCCCCAGGCAATAAAAACCTTGGTATGTCCTTTGACTCAGATATTAACTTTAAGTCTCATGTGAGGATTTTTATCACCTCAAAACTATTACTAGCTTTCACCATTTCCCACAGTAAGTGACACTGAAAAACCTATGCATGATTTTATATTAAGCCCAGCACCTTTTTGTACACTGGAGTATGTACACTTTTAAACATGGACTTACTTACATGCATCGTATTAAGACACATTTTTCTGCACATTTCCATTTACTGACATCCCAAAACATGGACTCAACAATCAAATTTCCACTTCTAATACCTTTGACTGCTGGCTGATTGCTTTAATACCTTTGTCAACATGATGCTAAATCTTCTATATCCATCATTCAAATGTAAAAATTATTATGATTGCATTTGGGTAGAAAAATAGATAATTCATGACCACCTATTAAGTATGGAAGAGCTTTTATGCATTTAAGTGATATTGCATTTGTAACATTATTACTGTTATAAAAATGGTTTTCGAAAGAAATCTGTGCAAATCAAATAAACATCCATTACAGTATTAGAAATAAAAGAAAAAGTGAGTCGTAGAGAGACTATTATGATGAATTGAGAGAACAAATACTTTTCTAATTTGAAAAAAGGAGTAAATAGGGCTTTTAATGACACAATGCTCGTGGTCAATACATCAGCGCTGTTTGAGATGAAGCAGTTAATGACGCAGGGCACGACCTTCCAGTGAAATGTATTTCTGATTTATTGTTTGAGCACAACAGGCAACAACGAGCAAGTCTGCATTGTGCCCATGTTGCTACAGCAACAATATTTGATGGTCTGTGTCAAAATCAACTGTTCGGTACCTCCCAGTATTGAAGGGTTGCTTTCTCCAAGCAATAATCATACAAGGTCAATTGTTAAAATTCAGTGGAAGAAAGAGGAAATGTTTTTATTAAAAAAGATATGAAAAATCAGTTCGAATCAACAATAGTGGGCGCTTCATAATATCTTTGCTCTGTCTCTTCATCCTGTGTCTTTCTCCAAGACATTTATTTAGCTTTTTCAAAGGATCCATGGTGCACTTACTGAGTGCACTCATTTGCATTTGCAAAAAGACATCAAGAGTAAGCAGCAGACGCCCTTTGAAATTCATCTAATTTGCTCCATAAAACTATGGAAACCATGTATTACATCCCATAGTACCACTGTGATGTGAGAAGCTAATATTGCTATACATTTTATTTAACAGATCCAGTGAAATCATTTCATTATTGATTTGCCTGATGAATGAACAGTGCATTGGATGAGAAGTAAATTAAGAAGCTGCCCAATAAATAACCTTTTCCAGTCATTAACTTTGAAGACATCTTCAATCAGGGTCCAATTCAATATCAGTCTACATTTAGGATGTTATGGCACTGAACCCACCATAAACCCCTCTGGAAGAAAATGCACTTTTTCCCTTTTAATAGAAATACTCTGAAATGAATTAAAAAAAAAAAAAAAACACACCCACAACCTTAGTGGATTATTGGAGGACATAAGAAGACTTTATTATTGTTGTAAAGTTTTTCAACATTTTCTTATTATATAGAAAATCAAGGTTAATGAAGTTACCATATTTGGTTCCTTACCCATACATGGCCAAAAAAGTATATATTAAAAAAAAATACAAGAAAAACACTTGTAATGTGAAAGGAACATGTATTTTAGAACATTAGATCAACATTAGTGCTGATCCAGACCCTTGTCCACATCCACATTAACCCTTTGAACATCATTCCTTCCATTAGTACCATTACTTCCTGGTACCA